>OOFE01005060.1:2185-14737 GCA_900323365.1 Monocentris japonica
GGGGGGGGGGGCAGACAGTGCAGTAGGGCAGCTGAGGGGGTTCAGCCCAAACTCCCAGCCTGGCTACAGGAGGTAATTACCTCCAGACCTGGGGCTGCTGGAGATCCCCAGAGATCTGAGTTGAGTGTGTAAGAAGGGAGAGGCTTTTTAAAACAAGAAATGTAAGAGGACAGGCCAAGAACTCCCAGAGTGGATGTTTGCATTTGCTGCCTCGTAGACATACTGATTCTGATTGACCAATATATAGGTTTTCTGATATATCGGACAGATATTGGCCTTTTATTAAATATCTACCTCATGAGGGAGGGTCCTCCATGACTACAGCTACCTAAAATGTGTGTAAAACCTGCAATGTTAATAATTAAATTGTTCACTAACATTATGACTAAGGGGCGTAATGCTTTTTCTCGACGCAGCAAACTCACTCTCTTGCTCTTACTATTGCCGTCTTCACCTTCAGGCGCGTTCTCTGGGGGTTGTTGAAAGGCATTCTGGGAAATGTAGCAAATCACTAACTGAAGTAGAAGTAGATGGGGCAGATTGAGGGAAAGTGGGTACACCAGAAAACACTTCAATACAATATAACTCCTGGAATGCATTGAACATCACACATTTAACAGTGTAGAGTATCTGAGGTTGGAGTTTTCCTTTAAAAAGATGCTGACTCTAAAAGTATTTCATTAGTATGGGTTTCAGTGGCACAAAATATCAGCTTTCAGTTGCTTCAGTATAAAAGTATCAGTATCGGACTTTTCATATCGGTCGAACTCTATTCTGAACCACTCCCTTATTCAACTTTTATATACAGATGACAAATATTAAAATATACCTACACTATTCAGTTCAGAATGCAAAATAGGTTTCAGAAAAATTCAAACAATGTTATTTGGTTGCACCCTATCTCTTCCAATCCACCACAGCACCAGTGACACAGTGTTTGCATGTGTACGGTGATTTTCCTCCTAGTTCTTCCTCTTAGCTAATATCCAAGAACTTCATCAGACCCGTTGCTTCGCCTACATTCCAGACAGACAGCGTCAGACACTTTCTCTTGAACTCAGCCATAGGATTACAGTAAATTACCCAACACTACCGCTTTATAACTGCTCCTCAGTCAGCCCACCCACCCTTAAGTCAGGGAGTTCAACTCTGGGATATTCTATAGCAATAGTTCCCAATCTTTTTCATGTCTCGGACCCCCAATCGGTTACGCATTAGGACCTAATGCGTGATCAAATTTGATCCATGAGACCTCCTGTCAGATTTTTGTTGTGGTTTATTTTTTAGTTGGGAAGATAAAGGTGGAGCGAGTGAAACTTCTGATTAAAATGTTGATTTGCATTCATCCATATAGATAAAATATCATTCTTATACATTCTCTCGTTGCTCTAACTTGTATTGGATGAAATAATGACAATAATGGTTGAACTAAAGCATATTTTCTTTTGCTTGGGACCCCATGAAGGACCTCTAATGTGCGCCTATAGTTTCTATAGGCAGTCTGTCTCATTCGTCCCGTCTCAAAGCCCAAGGTGAAACAATATCCTTACCTGAAGTGTCCCAAAGACGCAGCTCCACTCTCTGCATGTCAATTTCGAAACTGGCCGTGTAGTTTTCAAACACCGTGGGAATGTATCCCTACGGAGGAAAGGGAAGTTGGTGACTGTATGGCCATTTTAATCATTAATAATAGTCACGGATGAAGGTTTACTGTAAACATATAAATGTAGGCTTACCTCGGGAAAGCAGTCTTTAGCGAATACGTTCAACAGAGCGGTTTTCCCACACTGACTGTCTCCAACAACCACTATTTTACATTTGACGCTTGGATTTGAATCCATCCTGGACCGGAGTGTGTTGTTTTCTTCCACGGTTTGTTTTATTCGATTAGTTTAAAAAAAAAGATGAAATCCCCATAAACATCGATCCCTGTCCGTGCAGTTGTTCTCTGAAATAGATCCCGTCCGATAACTAGATGAGAAAATCGCATCTCACCGCCTCCAAAGAGGTATGTAACTGTGGCACCCGTCCAGAGCGCAACTTCGTGGAAAAGTAGCCCGAAACAGATCAATAACTAAAATAAAATCACAGGCTGTTTAATGGTTCCTTAATGCTTGGCATCTTCTTTGTCTGAATGCTCGTCGGTCCAGCAGAGGCCAGTAGTTTAAGCAGACTTCCAGCAGGACTCCTATTTCTAGTGTGGGAGGGCGGTGCTCTGCCTCCTCCTATAATATGGATACCTGATGCTGAATTATTACAGGAATTTTCTCTATGTGTAAAAACTGGTCACATTGGTTCCCTTGTTTATTTTGAGCACGAGGCTAAATCACTAGAATACGCAGTAAATATTCCCATTGCTCTTGGTATATAGGCTCATATTCACTAATGCTAATATATGAAATGACATGAAATGTATTAACAGTAAGAAAATGTAGTGTACTGTTAAATGTTATACTGACTTAGTCAATTATGTTTAATAAATCTTAAATTTATATATATTTCCATGTGTCTGATTGTATGTATTTTTGTACATATTTCCTTTTCCAATTAAGACTAAAGGTTTAAATTCAGTGACTTTGATTACTGCTTCATGAAGATTAGATCTTCAATAGAATAGAATAGAATAGAATAGCCCTCATGAGAAAGGACTACAGGAATCCTATAATACAAACCAGAAGCAGAACATCACAGCAGAATTGCAAACTATTTATAATATACTATAGGAATATTAGAGGAATGTGATGGTGATACTGCATGAGATTAAAAAAAAAAATCCCATTAATTCAATACAATCACTATAATCTCATTACTGACTACCATAGACACTATAGGTACCTGTAGGAAGATTGTAGGAATATTACTGTGATTTTTCATTGGTAAGAATAGAATAGAATGGAATAGAAGAGAAGAGAATAGTCAGGTCTGTGTCCTTTCCTTTAAGCCACCAGGTGCAGTTTGTTTCACTAGTAAAGGCACTACTTCTGTTATTTACTAAAATTCTCATATTAAGTTCAACCTTTGCAGCATTTTTCATTGCACAATTTACTCTCTCACTGAATAGCATTATCTATAACCTTGAGAAAAGTAAAACAGCAGGAGCCGCATGTGCCTGCTGAGATGGGAGGGACGCATCTCTGTACACTGCCATATTAAAGCAGAAAATTCAATAGAGAACTCAACTTCCAAATCCAGACATGGGAGGAATAATAATCAACATGGAAGTATCTGGGGAACACATCTAATATGGCATTTTTGGCACGTCAGGAGCACAATGTACCACTGCTATGTAATACAAGAATTTGAGATCTCTTTGTTTGCTTCAGAAACTCGGCCATTAATTACACTGGTGCGAATGTGACAAGGTGAAAAGGTCATTTCAATCAATTCAGTACTGAAGGCCCGATGTTTAGTCTGAAGGTACAAGAGAGTAGCCCCATAAAACATTCAGTTACAGACAATGATTTGTTTTCATACTCATTGACAGACATCTTGGCACCAGGGCTGGCAGTAGGGTTTTGACCAAAATGGGTTTTTGAAGGCCAATGTCAATATATTGGCCTGAAGCTGCCAATAACTAATATTTTAAGGATTAAGTGTTTCCGCCAAGTTTTATTCTTGTCAGGGTGGAAAAGCCTCTGAAACAGCATTTAGACAATCATGGGACACTAAAACTCTCCATTGAAACCCACACTAATAAAATTATTTTAGGTTGGCAGCTCTTTAAGGCAGAGTGACCGCACCTATTCAATGGTAGGGGAAACTCCAACCTATTAAAGCCTTTAAATGAAGAATTAAATTACAAAAAATGAAACTGAATTGAATGATTAAATTGATAAATAAAATGCTCAAAGAAAATAAAATTTCATTGCAGGTTTTACAGACAGGACAATGTCGGCCCAATATATCAGTCTCAACCCTAGCTATCAGTACTCTATATAGCAGCAACACATTGAGACAATTCTGTTGGGTTAGACAACACACACACACATACACACACACACACAGGAATACAGACAACAGGGAGAACTCAACCAAACACTGTTTTATTCTTTTTCCTTTCCAGGGTCTCAGTCCATTAAGGAAAACAACAAACAGCCTTCCTGAGCTGCTTTGGCTCACAGCCTCTGGTCTCACACCTAATCGAAAACAAGGGCAAACATATAGAGAGGGGAAGTTAATATGGATCAGTTGCCACTTGTTGTCTCATCAGGCTCTACCTTGCTTTCCAACCAGTGCTCAACCCCGGTCCTGTTTGCAGCATTATTAAATGCCTTTTGATGTGCAAGGAAAGTTGAATAAGCTTTATTTTCCATAGAGGTTGTTGAGGTCGGCTGTAACCTGCACTAAAACAGCATTTTGATTGTATTGTACTGTGAAATAATGGAATTGCTTCTGATAGAAACAAGTTAAACACAGTTTCTGCCCCAGTGGAAAGCTATGACTCAAGCATTCACATTCTGATTGCTTTTCTGTCAGGCTACACAGTAGGGCTTGCCAAGAATCAGCACTTTTTGATTGCTACTTCTTCCTCCCAGAGAGATTCTATTCATTGGGTTTTCAGAACCCATTTTTTTTTTTAGCCCATAGCTATTCTGACAGAGAATAAGCTTTGTCATCCTTGACCTGGAAGATATCTCTTTGGACTAGCATCTCAGGGAAAATGCATTAAGAGAGAAGTCACCATTTTTATCAAAATCTGACTCATTATAACTCTGATAGTGCAGACAGGGTAGACTAAAGTGGATTGGTGCTTGACTTTCATACCTGACCCTCATAGATCTGAAGGGCTTCAGTCAGGTCAGGGTGAATTTGTCACTCAGTATGCTTGAGTTTGTACACATTGTACAAGTGTACATTGCACGATGGAGGGTTTTTGTTATGAAGTGCAGAGACAAAACAATGTACTGTCGTTGTTGTTGAAGGATGCAAACTGTAGACTGTGGAGTTTCCAATGAATTCAGATTTTGGGTGCGAGTCATAGCTGCACTGACCAATAGAATAACCGAAGTTCAATAACTGACAATGAACATTATTAAGTCAATGAGGTCGAGAGGCTTTCTTACAGTCATTGACCAAATGTCTTCTGCAGGTTCTTAAGTGGTCAAGCCTCCAGTAATTGTTTACTCACAGACATACAGTATGTTAAAGTTGTTAAAGCTCAAGTCCATCGGTGACTACTGACTCCAACCTTACATTCATGGTCTGAATCCCTTGCTTTATTGTCTGGTAGAGTATAGTTTGGACAGATGCAAAATCTACTATAACTCTCAACTTCCAAACTAAACTTCGGCCATTTAGCACGAAGGACATTTAAGTGTCTTCTTGTGACTATTCTCAACACATTCTTCAATCAGGTCACATCTTCCAACACAACATTCTTTATAAACCACATTCTCTGTGGTTGTACTCTCACCAGAACTGCACACACACCCCTCTCCAAACAAATTCTTCACACCCCAGTCCCAGCCACAGCTAGGAGGTAACGCCTGAGCAGCTGAGCCTGACCCAAGACAGCAGTCCCCCAGTATTTACATTTCACGAGCCAATAACTCTCTTGTATACTCCAACCAACGAGTACCAGCCTCGTGTCCTCTGGATTGTTCAAAGAGATCCATGACCTGTCGAATTGGAAAGTCAGTAAAATGATTACATAGCAAAACCCCAGGGCATAAGAAACATAAATCATTGTTGCTTTGCTTTTTGCCCAACTAAAAGCCCAAAATGTATGCACAGTCCTGCGTTTGTGTGTGTGCACGTGGATGTACGTGATGGATGTGCGACCAGGTGTTTTTTATGAGGGTGCTTTGGGGTATTTTTCCACCCTTTTGTGTAAGTGAGATGTTTCATTAAAGAGCATCAAAAGTCAAACGTCCTCTGCTGTATAGCTATCACCTCATTATTTGGCTGCAAGGATTCAACCTAAGTGGTTTCAATGCCTTTACAAGGTGACAGCATGTTAGTGTCGGTTCCAATGTGTCTCTGGTCTCTCACTGCAGACAGTCTCTAAGCGTTTTGTTCTCCACTAGCCCGAGTTTTCCCAACCAGATAGACGCCTTGTGTTTTGTATTTGGACCTGTGTGTGACAGTGGGAGAGGCCGCTTGCAGATAAACGGACACATGTGGCTTTGATAACACACTGGCACCAGGAATTATTCCCACCCTCTATTGCTGCTGCCGACCTGCTTCTAATGTCAGCGAACTGAGAATGCAATAATAAAACCGCAGAAGCAGAAGGAATGTCAAAGGCAAATGGGAGCCTGGGCTTGCTTTTTGTGGCAAGAGTTTTCTTCCCATAGAAAAATGCTGTCGGTTTGGATTTTGCCAGAAAGCAAGAAACAGGGATGTGTGGAGTAGATTTCCAACAGACGCTGGTTCAGACAAGCTTGGGTGTTTCTCTCTGTCTTTGTTCTTTGTTTGATATGTGGACTCCACTGCAGAGCATCACTGTAGGGGCCCACCCTCAACAGGCGTCTCACAGAGGCCAAACAAAGAGCAGAGCCGAGAGCATTACTCCTCGTAGACAAAGAGAAGAATACCAAGACTGATTTCTCCTTTCACCTGTGCCAGGGAGGGATGCTGAATAGATCTCATTCAGTGTAGTTTGGTGGTAGTGGCCATGAACAAAGTTTTTTTTCCTTGCAGCCAATTACATCCAATCACTGGATGTAATGTTTATTTTCCACCGCAGGCATCGATGAGAGAGGATAAACACAGAGAGCCCTATTTTCATGCCGGCGCAGATCAAGCGCAGTGACCTTGTGCCTGCGAAGTGGCAATTCCATTGGACGCAAGCAGATTTTCTCTCACCTGCACCCATTTAGTCATGCCGTGGCTCGCCATGACATTACTTTTGCTGAAATGGGCAGTGGAGCACACTAGTGTCAATACAAATTGGATGGCGCAGTGCAATTTTGGCATAACAAAAATACACTGCATGTCTTAGGTCATAGGTCAGCAATCCATGCTCCATATCCTAATCATGAAAAAGCCAGGTTGCTGGGGGTGCATCAGTTGCATGTATTGTCACAAAACACATGACGTGGTAGTGCACAACCAAGGATGTACTTGTTTTGGTCAAATTTGACACTAGAATGTTATTTTTTAGCACAGAAAAAGTCCACTTCCACAATTTTCTCTGGATAATTGAAATAAACAAGATTATTATCAGACTATTACCTTACAGTATAGTAATAGTTGCATTATTGTGCGCAGGTAAACACAGTACAACCTTTTTAATCACTTAAGTAGAACAAACTATCGGCAACCAACAAAATAATGGAATCACATTTAATGTACTACAAAGTGTGGTTATTATTATATTAGTGTGACTCATTGTCACCATAAAACCGTCAATGCACATGGTTACATATGGAAAACATGGTAACATCGATATCAATATCCAGAGATGTGAATGAGAGGAGCTGATTTGATTGGCCATGATTGACGCCAGCCCCTACCACACGTCCTGATAATTTAATCCTCCAGCTGCACTGCAGGTGTGCCACTGCTGCACCAGTGCCTCTGGTCATGGAATTACCAAAAATCTGTTGGTCACACCCCAGCGCACTAGTGCCGTAAACTTGCGCCAGCACCTGCACTTGTGCCTTCATTCACGAAAGAATAGGGCCCAGACTGTGTAATGGGGGCTTGGCTCCACTGAGTTGAAATGTTTGGCTTCTAAATTCACAGCCAACTAGAACCAGGTGTGGTATGAGTCATCTGTCATGGTACAGTGTCGTATTCAAACCTCTACAACACCCAGCATGATTTGTTGAATTGTTCAGTATTACGCCATTATCAATTCGGCTCACACTACAGTTAAGGTTGTCCGCTTTGATCAAGTTTGTGATCAGGTATAAGAGGGTAATATTCAATAAAAACATATAAGGTCAAACCAAAAATGTGTCCTTACAGCATTGCCCAAACCATAGATGATTTAAGTATGTGTCTGTGTCAGCAGCTTGTAGGCGGTGGATTCTCAGGGCACAAGAGGGAGATTGAGCAGACGTCAAAGAAAACCGACTGGCCTCAAGGACTCTATTTTACTTGACTCTAGTCTTATGTGCTGTATTTTTTTCCCTCCTCATCAGAATGTCAAACAACCTTGGAAAGCATGCCCTCACTTAAATGTACAGTATGCATCAGCATGCCCTTACATCCTACAAAAACACAAGTGACTCACTTGGTCAAAGTAAGGCGTTTGAAGCTCACGCTGTATCAGCGTCTTTACGAGCTAATTATCATTGTCTTTTACGATCAGTGTGATTATAATTTCTGCACAGTGTTTTGTCCTCGTACTGAAATTGCACATGCATTTGAACCTCCACGCCCCACTCCCCCAGTTATTTTTATTCGTTGCACATGCCATCAGCGCCACTGCTGCCACTATGGCACGCTATTCCAGCTGACCAGCCCGCCAGCGAAACAACCCAGGCGGGGCTGTGCTGAGATGCAGCCCAGAAAGGGAGGAATGAAAGAATGAAAATGGATTAAAAATGACATTTCTGTGGGCACCAAACCTCTGATTCCCACCATGCTGTCAGAGCACATCTCCATCACTCCAGACCCAGTTAAGGATGAGAGGTCACATTAGCGAGGCGTTGGCACAGCGAGATCTTCGAGGCGTAACTTCTGTCACCTCATGGCGCCCTGCAGGTGATCTTACTGTCAAGAAGTAGTACCGAGCAGAATCAGAAAATGGACCATTTGGATGACACTTTTGTTATTCACTCAATTATGTTTTGCTTTATTAGTTTAGATATTATCTGCTAATCTTTATGTTTTAAGTAAATATGATTTTTTGAAATGTTAATCAAAAGGTGTCCATTAACACTGACCATTAGCAAGAATTGGCAGGTATATTATGTTTATATGATAAGAACAATTGTAAGGGCTTTCGTCAGGGGCTTCAATTCTCATTGGGGCCGTCAATACTAAAAACGTATGTATGCACTGTACGTATCCATGTGCAAAAGTGTCCACATCCTTTTAGTGATATAGGTTGATATTAGGTTGATCTACTGCCTCACTTCCTTGGACTGAAGGAAACAATAAACCTCGATTGGCTTGGGTCTGTCCAGGAATTAGAAACTTGGCTCTCTGTCTAATAGCAATCCAGCCCCCTAACTCCCAAAGCAGTAATTACCTATTGAGTGGCCATGTTTCTTTCCCTGAGAAGCCGTAGAAACAGATTAACTGGCTGTCTCCTTTTACAGCTCTATTCATCCTAAGTCGTTTACAGGACAACGAGTCTGTGGTGATTCAGGTGGTTCTGTTAACCCACATTTGGAATCACTTTTACACACTTTTCCCTTCACATCTTTATATGGAATAAAACCATGCATAAATCCAAAGGCAACATACAAAGTGGAGGGTGGGGCAACACTGCCTGTGTAGTTCATGAAATACAAATAAAATAATTAAAGTGGTTATCTGCGAGATCCTTGTTTTTTGATGTTGGTGCTATCTTTAGCACTCAGCTGTCATTGCTGTGATGTTTACGCACTGCACTTCCCAGAGATCACCTGTCAATCAAACAGTGTGTCCAGTACTGTGACGTCTTTCTCCTTGGATTTTCTGTTGGTGGAGTTTGAGTTTCTGTAGGTGGCGCTCTTTTCTTTGTCTGTTCAGCCACGGTGGCTATCGCTGCTAATGCTAACTACACAGTTCTTCTTCTACATATATCCAGACAAACCGCTGTTGTCGCTGAAAGGAACAGTGTTGTCAACTCTCTCCAAAGGGAAGTAGCTATTGGCTGCTCAAAAAGACACTAAAAGTCACTCAGATGATGTCATGTGCCAATTTACACATGTACATCTGAGTGTGTGTAGGCTCACGTGTGTGTGTGTGTGTGTGTATGTTGTCTGGGCTATTAGCTACACATGCATACCTGTTAAAATAAATTAATATCTAATTAGAAATTTTCACAATTTTTGTAATGCATTTTTCTTCCAAAAATCTCCACCCTCGGAGCAGCACGGCCTTTCTTGCGTTTTGACATGTCCGAGCATTTCCCCTGACTCCACAATCAATAACAATAGATGATTCGTCCTCTGCTGTCGCGTACAGCCCTTGTCAGGGGGAAAATACTATGACAAATCAATGGGGGGAGAAATCCTGGAACAATACTGCTGACAGAAATTCACCAGGGGTCAAAGCATCAAGGTGATGTCAGCCTCTGTCTGAGGGCTGGACTGAAATGATGACTGGTGGGTATCAGTCCAGGCTGACAAATCGGAACTAATAAGCTCTCAGTGGGTCCTGGTATACCCCTGGCAGGGGTCCACTTCATGGTTCCTCTGCTATGGCTTCAAATAACTGGTGTGAGATACTGAATAATTGGCTGTGCACAAATAATGACTCAGTATACAACAACAGGTCTAGAAAATGAGACGTAGGAGAAGATAGGTGTGGTGTGTATGTTGTTGAATGAAGTTGGTATTGTCTGATAAGATTTCTTTTCCGCTATCTTGTGAACGAATGGGAAGCCCTTAGATTCACAAGACAACTTGGGAAGAAATGTCTCCACTAGTATCGGCTCAGCGTTCTTGGATTTGATACTTAGCCTCTATTTATTCCAAACAAACCAGAAATGTAAAAACGCATCACTTCCTGTGCGCCAGAGGATGTTTCCCAGGAAACACCTACCCAGCACTGGTTGTTTAGAACAGCAAATGTAAAAGCTTTCATGACTGGGTATAGGTTGAATCATTATTGTGTTATTATCAGTCTGTGATAGAGAGTGGCAAAATGGAAATTCATTTATTTTAAAAACATTGCAGATTGTTAAAATATATCGTCAGATAGTTGCGGTGTTCCTTTTTAATGCTACTGGCAGTAACACAGTGAATGAACTGTTCTGGAAGTAGTTTCACGGAATAATCACCCGCAAGCTCTGCACTCATTTTGTAGAGAACATTATCAAGACAAAGCATTCTCTCTCCACACAGACATACGCTTGGCAGCCAAATAGAAATGCTCAGTAATGGGATAATGAGATAATGTAAAAGGTAAACGGATGCCAAAGTTAAAGGAGTTATCATGAGCATTCCCCACAGGTTTTATTCCCTCTGTGTCAGCACATCCCCGAGATATGGTCACCGCTCTGTCAAATATGAGCTTGGCTGCTGTTCAAATTAAACTACAGCGCCGATGGTTAGCCTTGGAATGTGATCAAGAAGTGATGGAAAAATCAATAAGTATCTGCTCTTTCTTTCTTTCTTTCTTTCTTTCTTTCTTTCTTTCTTTCTTTCTTTCTTTCTTTCAATATCTTCAATGAAACCAGTGCAGCAGAATCTTTGTCTCTATGTGATCTGCATTCCCTCCATATAACTGCATTGCCTCACAGAAGCATCACAGCCCACGAAGATGATGAATGACAGGAAACTAGAACGATGGCAACGCTGCCGCTGTGGAAGTCTACAAGCAGCTGGTCCAGGCGTTATATTCGTATTCATACCTCACTCTGTCCAAACCACACAATAGCTCTGAGATGCTGACAGTTGTCATGGGACGAGACCTGTCGTGTCGCCAATGCTTCAAAGCCCTAAAAAAAACCTCAAGGTACAGACAGTCATCAAATGCGATCAGCACAGGTGAAATTCAGCGGAGCATGGAAAACAATTGGGATATACATGAGCGCTCCATGCTAGATTGCATGTTGTGGAATACTGGGAGATTGGAGGATGCAAAGTGCCTGTTTGAAATCCAAATGAATGCTCTTTTGTTTTCAGACGCATGCAGAGAAACACAATCAAAGATTCTCTTTGGCAAACCCACTTTGATTTTTCATCAGGGTTTCCCTGCTGTGCGCTGTCTAGTTTTGTAGTCGGCACATTGACAGCCAAGGCTTTAATCCTGTTGATAATGAGGAAACAATACCTGCCACTTGCAGTACTGGAAGAGAGAAACTACAGCAAGGCCCCAGGGAGTCCTTTGGTTTATGTTATGCTGTGTCTGTATCAGTAAATAGTCTCTTTTCATGTGCCACTGTTAACATTTCTGCTAAACAAGGCTTGTCTTAATGTGTCAGTGCATTGCAAATGACAAACAAATGATTTCAATGAAAAATGTAAATGTAAAATTGTCTAGAAAATGAATAAATGCTCTCTCCCTGTGTCGCTCCTTCTCTCTCTCTCTGTCTCTCAAACTTTCAGAGAGCTGAGGGGTGTTTGAAGGCGGCCGTTTCAATCAGCCCTACACTTCTTACACTTTCCACACTCTCATGTTCTCAGCCAGTTCCAGCAGCCGCTAAATGGTCACGCTTATGGAGCAGATTGTGGGAAAATGTTCTGCAAAGATTATTTTTTCTAATGAAATCTGCAAGAGGACTTTGCATTGATGTATAATTCTATTACAGAGTGATGCTGCAGTCCATACCCCTGACACTGGTGAAATCGACATCTAAAATAGAAGTGCTATACATACTGCAGGGATGCCATAGTGACACCGGCTTAGCAGCAAGGAGGAATGCATATCCAGGCATCAGCCCATTTGCTTCTTATCCTCCAAGTGGCTTTCAGCATCAGCAGACCTTGAGCGCTGTATGGGCAA
>OOFE01005071.1:2544-15947 GCA_900323365.1 Monocentris japonica
CAGTTGGCGACGTATGTTGGTGTAAAATGGCAACAATGGTGTTTTTTCCAGTTTCTCACTTCTCTCCTTATCATGAACATGCATATCAGGCTAATAAAGGAGAGAGAGAGAGAGAGAGAGAGAGAGAGAGAGAGAGAGAGAGAGAGAGAGAGATGAAAAGAACCAGCAAGAGTGAGTGAATGCATCATGCTTTGCCAGAACGAGCATCCACTTTAGAAGTCAAGCCGTTTCCATTTGAGTGTAATCGAGAGAGACAGGTAATAGGGAGAGGGAATGTGCAGAATGGCCGGGGCGGGGGGCTGCAGCGAGGTGGGCAGCAGGGGTGGTTGTCTCTCCTCTGCTGCCCTGGCAGGGCTCCAGACGGCTACTAACGTTATTAAAGACTGACTGTAATGGAGACACAAGCTAGCTGTCCTCTAGAGCTACGGTGAGGTTTTCTGCAGCAGACAGGTAGAGATTCAGTGATGAAGGCATGAGAACATTTTAATGATCAAATGATGTCACAGAGTTTCAAATTATTTGTGAAATTCATGAAATTGAATTTGACAGCTCTGACAAATAGCAACCCTCTAACCACTCAGTTCCCCCTTTTTTCCTACACGAAAGGCAATCGTGCCCTCTGCCATACAGGTCGATTTTAGAGCCAGAGACAGTTCACGCTTGCTGCGTGATGCGTAATGAATTCAAGTGGATGGAAAGTCAACCCTGCCTGTATTCTATCAGGCCGTCTGCACTCACTAAAGAGGTCGAGTACTTTCTGGAAAAGGAGCCCATCCCTCAGTCCCCCTTCCTACCTGGAGACTCTGGTATTGAAATGGGTCAAAGCACTACTCACTGTAATTCAGAGCCACTAGCTAATGTAAAATAAATGGCCATGGCTACCAACGAAATGGGGCCAGATGACACATTTCTATTACAGATACAGCTAAATGGGATTGTTCCAATAGGACAGGTTTTGTAAAGATCACTCCCCAAGATGGGCGGAGAGGTTAGATAAGGGTCAGACAGGTTATACAGTTCATCAGGATTGTGACATATCATGCTTTTATCCATTCATGTATCTAGCTAAACTTTAACAGGGTGCTGCAATGATCAAAATCAGTTCTACTTAAAATAAGATTTACTTCATTTTTGACTGCAAATGCTAAAATTCACACTTGTCTAGCATTATTCTAGCTCCGATGCCATTAGTCCTCCATGTCAACACCCAGCGTACCTAAATTCCTCGGGGGCAAGGGCGGTGCAGAGGTGGTGGCGGGCATGCCAGGCTGGCCGGGTGGAGGCGGGTTGGTGTTGAGGATGGTGCCGTAGGTCTCGTTGTTGACCAGGTTGGGCATGTAGGAGCGCTGCTTGTCCTTGGCTAGGCTGACAGCGTCGCGAGCCAGGGAGGCCGGGCTGGGCTGGAGGTGGGAGTTACTGCCCGGGGCGTAACAGCTGACCGGACGCTCCTCTCTTCGATGAGGGCTGGGCTGGATGGGCAGCAGAAGGTCAGGGGGGTCAAAGGCATGGGATGTTAGAAGCTTTGCTGGAGAACTTACAGTATGTGACGTCTGTGATTCTACGATTCTACAAGGAAGTTGTCAGGTTATACATTAAGTCTACTTGTCATTTATTAAAGATAATTTCCCCCACAATGATTTCCTTAGATGATACAAATTTTGACACCAGAAAAAAATCCTCTGGTGCACAGGAAGTGATGTGTTTTACATTTCCGATGGCAGCAACAGTTGTTATTGGAAAAAATAGAAGAAGAACTGAGTAGTTAGCATGAACAGTGATAGCCACCATGGCTGAACAGATAAAGAAAAAAGTGCCACCTGCAGAAACTTAAACTTCAACAGAAAATCCAAGGATACAGTCATCAGAGTACTGGCCACTTGGCTTGACTGCCAAGGAAGGAAGGAAGTTCAGTACTGAAACACCACAGCAATGAGCACTTAGCACCAAAGATGCCGCCAAAAAAACAAAAATGAAGGAGGATCTTTAAATCATTTCTTAAAATGAAAAAAAGTTTTTAAAAAAAAATCCAGTTCATTATTATTTTTCTAAAATGCTTTCTCCCTCTCACCTTCTCATCCAGATCCTCGTCACTCTCATCCAGGTCCTCATGCTGCAGACACCATTCATACTCCACATGGACGTGGGCGTTGAATTTCCCTGCCAGCGCTTGGTTCAACTACACGCACGCACACACACACACACACACACACACACACAAATAACTGATAGCACTTTCATAAATTTACGATGTGATAAGTTTGCAGGTATAAATCAAATCTAAACATAGCAAAGTGCAGCCACAGACAGCCAGAGTGAACTCACCATCTCCTCACATTGAAGGTGTTTCAGTCTCCTAGCAATGTCCAAAGGAGTCTCCCCAGCCTCATTAGCTATAGGTGAAACCAACAGAAACATATAATCTCTAGTGCGTCCACATGCCACATGAGGACAAACACACAGCCCATTGTTTGTCCATTGACTGTGATATGAGAAATGTATACTTAGATTGTTTCCCACACTCTCTGGTTTCTCTCTCTCTCTATCTAACATGGTGTTTTGTTGACATCAGACCCAAGCTGAATGATTAGTGTTGTGAGAAAGAGCTGTCAGGGTCTGTTGGCAAAGCCCGTACCTCTGGGAACTAAGCCTGAAAGACTTGGACCAACAGGGGAATGTGTGTGTGTTTGAGACAGAGAGAGGGAGGGAGGGAGAATCAAAGATAGTGAGAGAAAGAGAATGTGTGTGAATGAAATACAGACCATCAGATGGAGAGTGAGTAACAAACACTAATAACATAGTACAGTTCAGTCTACTATGTTGTGTTTTTCCAGAACTATGTATTTGGAGTCCAGGTGTGTGATGAATGCAGTTTTAGGGGTCTTTTTTTTGGTGCGCTGTTCTTCATGCAGTCCATATTCTGATATTTTTTTCAAATGAAATTGGTCTTGTATTTCATTATAATGGCCATTAAAAAGTCTTTAGAAGTCTTGAATTTAAGTTGATGAAAGAGAGAAATTGAGAATGACAGTGAAACAAGCAGGCAAATCGACAGAGAGAGACACACCAGTATCCTGTTCTTGGTGTGTTTCCTTACCGATCTCTATAGAAGCCTTGCCCCGCAGCAGCAGCTTTAGACACTCGCTGTTGTCAGTCAGACAGCAGTAGTGCAGCGCCGTGCTGCCTTTGGCTGTCTGCTTATCCAGATTCACGCTGCCAGGGGGACACAGACAGAGAGAGGAAAACTGGTTGTTTATATCACAGTTGTATCACAGCCTGTATCTTAGATGTTCAAACCGAAGCCTCAGTTTTTCCCGCTCCAGCTCCCACGCCTCACTGGCTATCCAGATGTCACATACTGACAGATTAACAATCCGTTGCAGGCAAAGATGGTGGAACAAGCTGCATCTAGATTGTTATTTTGTTCTGAGTGGCTATGGTCACTACCCTGCTGTGAAAAGCTAACATTAATATGAGGTATTATGTGTGTGATATAATGCAAAGTTTTGTGACAAAAAAAGGTCTTTCGTTCTGTGCTGGTTTTGCAGGTTTACTAGAGTTGTGAGATTTTGACATTCAACTGATACATTCTGTTAAAAATTCAAAATAAAACAACAGTGAAACATGAATGACTTTTCACTTCAATCAATTTTCCCTTTTCTTACTTTCTTTACCTGTTCTGAGTGAGGAAGTCTACGATGTGAAGAGAGGTCCTATCCACCAGTCTGACTGCGAGATGAAGAGCTGTCTCCCCTTGTTCCTGAAATTGAAAAAACAGTTAGATAATACTTGAGGGAGTGTTAGTTAGTTAGTGTTAGTAAAAGAGCTACTAGGATGGTAAGCATTGAATTACAATGGGACAATTCAGCTATGATCGGCTTTTCAAAGGCCAGGTCTTCACAACAAACTTGCCTCAAGTGAAAGTGTGGCGGGAGGCCAAGGGGGACTCATCATAGCACACGTTTTCAAGCTTCACAACTACTGTACTTTGATTCGGAGGAACATAAAAGGACTGGCACAGCTGCATACACCAAACACCTGTAACTTCCACTACTGAAAGTGTACTCACATGTCCATTGGCCAGCGGTATGGGCTCCATGAGGTCAACTCCCTCGGCGTAGACCTGGATGAGGGAGAAAATGTCCCGGGCCTTCACCGCGTCACACAGCGTGTGGAGCCTGGACGTTGCGTCGGGACACTTCCTCCGAGAAAAACGCTTCTCTGTGTACTTGGCTGTGATGAAGTCCTTCCTCGCCTGCCTGCACATTCAATTACACATTAATATTATCTTCTATTCAGTTAAGTAATAACTCATTGATTCACCCATCCATCCGAGTGTGTGAGTGAGTGTGTGAGTAAGAGAGAGCTTGAGTTTTAACATAACTTTATTGGCAAACAAAGACACCAATTGGTTTTATCCTACTGTTACAATTACATAAAAAAAAACATTTTTCAACCCTCATAACTGCTCCCCTAAAAAAAACAAAAAAAGCCAAACAAACAACAAAAAAACACATCCTCTTAGTGAATTAGCAAATAGTAATTCCCTCCCCGACACATTTTACACACTGAATCCCCGTAGCACCATTTGTCATAAAACAAACCAAGATCTTGCATCTTCTTATAGTATTCAAGGTCTACTAGTGCTCTAACTAGTGACTGAAACATTTCTACCACACTGTATGTCAGACCTGCATCCACCTTCTTTTTCCTGCTCAAGAACACTGCCATTTTTTCCTGTCCCATCAAGAAATTAACAAGATAGAAAGAGAGAGAGAGTAAGAGAGAGTGAGAGTGAGAGTGAGAGTGAGTGAGAGAGAGAGAGAGAGATGACTTTGACTTACATGTCACTGGCAGGGTTGGGTTTGACCACATCTTCAGCACTTAGACAAGCCTCCATGATTTCATTAAAGCCTGCATTCCCCACATTCTTGGCCAGCTGTGGAACACACACACACACACACACACACACACAAGCCTCAGAGTCCATTTACGTATAAACCAGTGTGCCATCTTCTGCACTAGCAGGTTTTCTATGCATTTATTTCCAACTCATTTTATCGTCCTTGCCAGGCCAACGCACACTTCCATCGGTACCTAGTAGAGATCCTGTGTGTGGGGAACATTATGAATTGCATAACGCCTCGTCGTCTCACTGTGGCTAGTACAGCTGGTGTCTAACAAGGAGAAAGCAATCACAACTGGAAGCATTTAATCCCGGCCGACCCACAGGCAGTAAATCTCTTCACCAAACACCGATTAGACAAGTCCAACAAAATGTGAACTATTCCATGTGCAGAGACTTCCAGAGGTCTGTAGCACTGTGGACCGTCTCCGAGGAGAGAGAAACGAAAAGAATGAGGCCAAGGGCGTTGCTATTCTTCTTTCCTCTCCCCATATCCACCTCGCTCACCTCATTCTTCCTTGCTCGGTTCCCTGCCCTCTTTCTCTCCCCTTCCCCCTTTTCCTTTCCTTTCCACTACTCCATTTTTATCCTGCCTAAAATCTCCGGAGAGTTTTAGATGGGAAATCAATACAATGGAATGAGTCAAAACCTCTGAAAAACTGGACGTGAGGTGAATCATTGAGGAGACGGATGGCAAAGCGTGATTTACCAAGAGCTCTGAGGTGCTGAGTACATCCAGAGTGAGGGACTGGATCCTGGAGTAGTGGACTCCCAGCTCCCTGTGGATCCCAGAGCATTCAATACAGGTCAGAATGCCCAGGTTGGTGGACAGCCACGTCGGGTCTGGGACACAGAGAAAGGGAGAGAGAGAGAAAGATGGGGAGAGACAACGGCAGGCCGGGGGGAAGGGAGAGAGGGTGAGTAAGTTGGGGGAGAGAATGACAAAATAGAAATGGAAAAAAAGAGAGCGAGAGGGATGAGAGTCGGGAAGGACGGAGGTAAAAGATGTATGAGGGGGTAAAAGAGAGGGGACAGGTATATAGGTGGCACACTGTCCTTGGGCAAAAAGCGCTGCAGCCAAAGTATTTTCTGACGCGCATTAGCAAACTTTGATGTGTCCTTGTGGAAAGCTCTGGAAGCTTAATAGCTGGCCTGAGGGAGTTTTACTATCACACACTGCACAATGTCAGAGGAAAGTGACCAGGCTGAACTGTAATGAAGTCTGGCCTAGAAACTCTGTGTATGTGTGAGTAGGTGAATGTGTGTCTTATGAGTCTGCAGGAGGAAGACATAAGGAAAATTATTTGACACTATATATCCATTTGAGAGAAAAAAGGATCCAGTCCGCAACAGTGTCATCACTTTATCAACCAAGGACTTGAGTTAGCCACAATCATTTTAAAGGTGCTGTAATTTGTTTCAATTTTGGACTATCAGTGATTTTGTGAGGTCAGGTTTTCTCTAGCCACTCACTGGGCGCTCCACAGTCGCAGCACACATCATTGCCCGTCATCCTCTTGACCTCTCCTAGGATGGCCTTGGTCAGCTCCTGCACAATGTTGTTCTCGCCGACATGTTGGTCCCCTTTAAATGCCTGGTTCAACGCCTCCTCCTTACTGTTCTGCAGCACCGAGATCCAACTGTGAGGGAGAGATGGCGAGGAGAGGATTTTGTTAGGAGAGAGGAGAAAGGGATGGAGGTAGCAGAGGTGAGGGGTTAGAAACAAAGAAGGAGTGAGAGGAAAACATAGGGAGAGAAATCAGAGACAGGAAGGAGAGGTAGAGGAAGAAAGAGGACAGAACAGGAGCAGGAAAGATAACGCCAAAGTAGGAAGGCAGAGGAAAAGAGAGAAGGAGGGAGGTAGGGAGGAATGGGAGAGAGAAAGCGATAGGTGAGAGAAGGAACGGGGAGCAGGAGTGATAAGAAGGTTGTGAGAGGAAGACGAGAAGAGAAATGGAAGGATGGAAAAAGGAAGGCGTAAAAACAAGTGTGGAAAGAGAAGCGAGGTTTATATGATGCAGTGAGAGCCAAATGGTCAGGAGGTAAAGACAAGGTCAAGCTTATAACAGGGTGTGAGGTAGGAAGTGTGCGGGATGTGTGTGGAAAGTTGCCAAGGTAAACAGGATGCACATAGGCACAGGACACACACACACATAGGAACAGGCACTTACATCTGACAGTCTGGGTCATCCTCGGCCTGAAAGTGATATGTTCTGTCATCTAAAAGAAGGGACGATAGAAGAGAGATGGTGAGGGAGAAAAGGTGGAGGGAGAAGAGGGATGGATTGGAAACATCGTGGGACAGGCATTAATCAAAGAGTAGTAAAGATGAAGTAAAAGCTCTGAGAGGCCATCAAAGTGTTTCACTGACAGGTCGGAGAGAGTGTAGAGCTGAAAGGAAAACTCAAAAGGCTCCATTTCAGTCCTTTTTTTCTGCCTCTAAATGTGACCCACTGATAATAAACAGGGCAGCGGAGAACTATTTTTACTCAACTGTATCCAAAGCAACTTACAAGCCATGTTTCACAACCTGGCCGGCCTGACTGAAGCTGCCCACAGGCTATTGATTCTAGTCTATTGTGGAAAACCTTGTACAGCATTCAGTTATAATAGTGGTATTAAATTTATATTGTTGACAAAATACACAATGAGAAGAATAAACAATCAAACTGCCATTTGTTTTGGTGTTATCTCACTCTGGTACTGAAAATAAATGCAGGATTGAGGGGTGCAAGACGATAGATATTTTATTGATCCTGGGGGGGAAATTCTGGGGTTGCAGCAGCATAACAGTATCACAAAAAAACAAAATATAAAAATATAAAATGCAAGGCCTAAATACAATAAAATGCACAATAAATATGAAGTAGAACCAGGATGTACATCAGATAGTAAGTATAAGGACTGAGAAGAGCAGCTTGTGAGTGAATGGTGAAAGATGTGCTCATTATTTTAAAACCCTGCTGCTCTTTGGCTTGCTGGCTAATCAAAAGGATTTGAAAACCACACCGTAACATATCATGGCTAGCCGCTGCTGGGCTCAACAGAGATAATTGGAATAGGGCATTACAGCACACCGTGTACACATCGACGGGAGGGAGCACAAGAAGAGAGGTGGTAGGCTGTGAGGAAAGACTAGGAGATAAGGAGGGGAAAAAAAAATGGAGGAAGAAGGCACAAACAGTAGAGAAAGGGAGAGGGATAAACCTACGGGATATGAGGTCAAAGCTCTTCTTCTCTTCAGGATTGTGTTTCACCTGGCAGGTAAGCAGGTTGAGTTTAGCTGGTGGTCGGTTAGCCTGAGAGAAAGAGAGAGCGAGAGAGAGAGAGAGAGAGAGAGAGAGACAGAGAGAGAGAGAGCAGCAACATTAGGGAGATGAACTGACTGGGCGAGAGCGAAGTCTCCATTTGGTAAAGATAGGGTTCAGGGTAAGTGAGGCACAGCTAACTGAACTGAGGCAGTGATGCAAGCAGAGTGCTAACGTGCTACCTTGGCCTGTACTCCCTGCTCCACGGTGTTAATGTACTCAAGGCTGGGTAAAGATAATGGCGGGCTAGGGAGCTGAGGCCAAGACACACCGCATCTGTAACATGGGCAGGGTGGCAAAGAACAAATGAAGCGTGTGTGTTTGTCGGAGTACATGTGTGTGCACCCGAGTGTACAAGTGTGTAGGACAAGACCTGCTCTAATTGTCCGTGTCTGATCGGAACAACCACATCTTCAGATTCGCTCCCGTCTTCCCTCCATTTTACCAGAGCAGCGGGACAGAAAAGCGATCAGTGCTTCAAGGTGAAACCCTCGGCGGCAGATGTGATTTGCTTACCGTGCCGTGTGAGATGGTGAGGTACCCGTTCTTTACTGTGCACTTTCTCTTCTGCCACACTTTCCTCAACCTGTGACACACAGAAAATGCTGATTTAGTACATGTGCATACACACACACACACACACACACATACATACAGAGTGGCACATGTGGAGTGAATCCACACAGTAACAGAGCAGAAACATTTAATGAAATATTTATTATGACCACATGTTACAAGTATGACTCATAAATACGCAGCACTAGCGTGCATTAGTTACGACACACTGTCGTTGGTACAAGGCTTAGTGTACTCCGATACAGTCATGCTTATTTGCTTTCAAAGTAATACAGTGGTGGTTAACAAAAAAGCAACATCAAGGCAAAACTGTCTATTCAGAAAACTCACCCATCACTTTTCTTGTAGAGGTGCCCGCTGCGCTCTGTGCCGTGCTCCTTGTTGCCCTGCGGCTGGTGTAGGCTATAGGTGGCGCTCTGCCGCACCTGGGAATCCTGGGAAAAAGCACACAAACACATAGAGCAACCAAATGAGAGCTGTTATGTTGTTGACTGTAGACCCACTATCGAGTGAAGAGTCAAGTTCAAGTCAAGAGTGAGTTCATTCTCCTCCTTCACCTCCTCTGACCTGCCGAGGTCTATAATTTACTGTTGTGAGCCAAAATCCTATTCTTTTGCTTTGTATATCAGTGCATATGAAGGAGAAAAATGGGAGAAGCATTTACACCACTGAGATCAGGATGTGCAATTAACAGCAGCCAAGATCCTGTCAATGGCATTTTAGCTGGTAGCAATTCTAAGGGTCATATAGATGTAAAAATCACATCTTTATTATAAAATTGGTGCAATTTTACAATACTCCAACTACATTTATTTTTTATGAGTGGATGTATTTTGACAGTTTTTCAGGATTCAGCTGCAAGGTTACAGAGAGAGGACCAATCAAAAACCAGGATCTGGCATGAGCGATGTCAGTTCCTGTCAAGAAACGCTACAGGAAACGACCTTTTGAAGACTGGCTGACGGGTCTTTAGGGACTGAAGTACTGTACACTAACCGCTGTTGTCACTAGACACACACAATCAGCAAGAAAAAGTCGGACGAGCAGGGCTCCAGCTCCAGTCATTTGGACTTGATATCACAGCGATATGAACCAATACAATGTCATATTTAAACAAACACATCGATCATTTAGAGGCCACTGCTACAAAATAATTGCAAATGAAAACAACATATTCATCTACAGTATGCACTACAACAGATACAGCACCACAATGAAACTAGGACACAAACAACCACAGAAAGAATTTTCTAAGAGGTCCACTTACTCTCCTAGACTTGTTTCACAAAAGACGGAGGCAGTGGAGGAGAGAAGAGAGCATTCCTCAGGTGAGACCGTGGGCTGCTGCAGTTTGCAGCACATATAATACTTCATAGTACTTCATACTCAGAGCTGGGGTCAGTTCAAACTCAGTTCAATCCAAATCATTCAGGTGGTAAATGGAAAATAGCAATTCATATAAGAATGAATTGGAATATTTATTCTCAAAGAGATGTATTTTATGGACAAATATTTATTTATTTTTTATTTATTTACTTTTTTTTAATAAGATATTAAGAGGAAAACCAACCTCTTGGCTGATATGAAGTGGTGTGGACCCCAACCCTGAGTCAGTCATAGTTTAGCAAAGACAAGTGTTAAATCCAAGTGTTTCACCATGAAAGTGTGTGCTCCCAGGGAGTTGGGTAATAGTGGAAAATGAAAAGAGTTGAAGGTGAAAAGATTTTGAGGGTTAGGATTATTTATATCAAATATGATCTCATTTTAGAGCTCATGGAAATAGAGCAGATTAAAATTGGATATCTGACTGACATGCTTTTTGACATTGAAAGGTCAGAGGGCCTGAGGGTAGCAGTGTGTGTGTGTTACCTCCTTCTGCTCCACCTGTAGTGCTGACTTTAGGACGTCTCGTAGCTGAGACAGCTGCTTCCTCTCCTCGTCCTGCACCTGCTTTATCTGTTGTGAAGGAAGGATTGAGAGAGAGAAGAAAGAGGGAACATGACAGTCCTATAATGAAAGACTTATGACACAGGGGGGAGTCAATTTGCCTGCTAACTGTACTTCCCATAACTATTGCTGTTGCTATCGGATTCTGTAACCTATGGCAACACTCCAATACTATTCGGATGTTGTATTTCAGTGGTTACCAAACTTTGTCCACATCAAGGACCCCAAATAAATACAGTTTAGGCCACAGATTCCCATTTCATAAAGGTTTTGAAACAGCACAAAAGTCTGCGTAGTGAAAGCTGTATGACACCTGACATTTCATGCTCAGCGCTCTTCATCAGACCAATCTCTACTTTTGTCCTGTGTTTTGCACTCTGTCTGACACTTGGTTAAAGATTGGGATGTGCAGAATAGTCAGTCATTCTTAATGCATTCTGTCGAAGTGCAATCTTCTCAAGGACCCCTTGAAGTCCTTGAGCTCCAGTTTGGAAACTATTGTTGTATTCAATTCAGTACTGGATGCCTATATTAGAAAAGTAAAATATCAGAGTCAAGTGAAGTGAAACGAACAGAGCTGTTCTCACCGTGTGCAGGTCTGTGGCTAGTTTCTCTATAGAAGGCTTCAGGTTGTCCACCGCCTTCAGACCGTCCTGAAAGAAACTGTAAACAGGAAGTACATCAGTGCATCTCCCATCACATCATGTACACTTCAACCTATCAGAGCTGCCACAAACAAGAGGTGTGTTACAGCATGCAAGTGTGTGACGAAAGGACATACACTACAGATATGTGTACATCAACTTGATAGATAGATATAGAATGTCGGTGCATGTGTCTTACTTGCACTGTGCGTGGAAGTATTTGATGAGGTTCTGCAGCAGGTCAACCCCCTTCTTGATTTTGATCTCGTTCACTTTGAGGAGATACTGTTAACACGTGTGGAATACAGACACTGTTAGACAGGGTTAGGCCAGGTTCAGTCAGAGGGAAAGGCACTTCTAAAGGCTTTGAAAACTTTATTAATACTCCATCTGAATTTAATACATTCCTTTAATCATAAATCATGACACTTCAAAGTAAAAAGTCATCTTTCAAGCAAAACGTCATAAAGAAAAAAGGCACAGACCTCACAACTTAATACTCTATTTCAGTTTAAATTTTTTTCTGCCCACTATTGTAACATACTATTGTATGTATGTTTAAGTTTTGAATGGAATAAAGGATGCAGGATCTAGTCTGTAAAGCATCTTACTTTGGAATGAAACTCAATTGTGCTTCAATTAGACTGCAATGTCCGACAAACCTCACACATCTGCAGCTGGAAGAACCTCCTCTCCTTTTCCATCTCCTCAGCAATCTCCGCCCCGCTAATCTCCGTCCTGATCATGCCATGCTGCCTCGCGTGCTCCTTCTTCTCCTTCTCTATCTTGGTGCTGGACGGAAGTCACATCACAGGGGTCAAAGAGCGCACTGTGCCACCCGTGGCAGCACCACAAACACACCACAAATCCCCACAGGCAATCAGGAACACACACCACACAGAGGAGGGGAGGCACCATTCCATGCAACAGGGCATTCTTTTCCATATGCTGTTTCTGCAACAGCATATTCCCTACAAAAAGGATGCAGCAGTTCGCTCCCTCTCAGAGAGAGTGAGTCTGTGACCCCTTGTTGTGTTGAGTTCAGGTTTGAGAGCTGTCCAGCCTCATTCATGCTCTTGGTTCTAGTTGTAGCCAAAGCGATTGACCATCATGACAGGGTTCAATCCCTCACTATGTTCGGAGACGTCTACCTGACTTGCAGCTAGGCTCAGTACGACGGACAAAAAAAAAAAAAAATTAAAAAAGACCATTTCCGAAACTGAAACCAAACAAAGCCCAACATTAAGGAGTGGGGTATTGAGCTTGGATCAAAGTGGTGTGACTGCATGAGCCAGCTTCTAAAACATTCTATGTATATGGATGTAATATGACAAAGTAAGGAAGCATTCCTATAATCCTCCTCCCTTTGCATTGTGATTCATGACGTCACATCACTTTGGAGGAGAAAAAAAAAAATCACTTCATTCCTGCCATTGTAAAATAAAATATCTGGTCTCCCTCTAGGAAAGTGGTTTGTGTTATTAGCATTGCAACATTATCAGTCAGGACTAAGAGAAAGAGAGATGATGGGGTTGGGGATCCACACCCTTTCAGTCCAGTCAGTTCAGGAGGGGAATGATCTATTAAAAAAAATAGAGGAATACTTGACACAGGTTCATCCACTAAGTGATAATGTAGAACAAAATCTCTTCCTTTAGGTTAGTGAATATCAGATTCAACACACTTCCTGAAAAGACGCCATTGAAAGTGAATTGTCCCCCGACCCAGAGAGATTGAAAATAGAACTCAAACTGGAGAGATGGCTGAGGCCAGTCAGGGTCAATGCTGTGTTATGGCCAAATGGTTTCATCTCTCTCTGTCTGTGAATATGAAAGGAGTCTGTTATTGTGACGGCAGACAGCAGAGAGATTAAAGATATGATCACAAGACCGATCAGCTACGACCGGAGGATCATCGGGGAGAAGAGTAGCAGGATATGGCGGAGTACATGGGTGTTTTTCCCAATCAGGCAGACAACTGGGCTCCATTGATAGCAGAAAGAGGGCATCAATGGAGTAAAATCAT
>OOFE01005077.1:2314-20049 GCA_900323365.1 Monocentris japonica
TATGTCTGAAACAAGCGTATGCACAGTTAAAGGCCCAAACCTTGAAGCTGCTACCACTACAAATTGAAATTTGATGGCTGTGGCAAACCAAATATTTTAGTTACAACTGGATTGAGCTAGACTGAGCTCGCAAAGCATTTTTGAGTAACAGTTGTGGAATTTATTAAGTTTTGCCGATGCTAAAGAAACATTTCGGCTAGCAGGCTACTGGCATTATTCCAAGACTGTAGTAACTTAATCCACAGCAACAGTTGATGCTGCACACCTACCTAGACGCCATGGGACCGGACTGGACATGTACTGGTCTGTGCATTTGTTAGTGTATAAATAAGTAGAGCAATTCGGAGTGAGGCATAATAATATAATATTATTATTACAATTATTATTACAACAACCATCATTATTATTTTTATTATTAGTAGTATTATTCTATCCTTTGTGCCATAAATCAATCTTGCACAATTTGAGGAAATCAAACCCGGGGAAAGCAACACATAGAATAAACTAGTTCTATCTGCAGTCTTCTCATTTTTCTACAGCCATTTTACTCTGCTAGCAAAATTAATTTGAAAATGATATGAGGTAAATATTTCACACATAGGAGCTTTAATCTTTGATCCCACCACAAAATACCTAAAAGATACAACAAGTTTAGAGATGATTTTTTCACTTTGAAGCTGCTGTTAACACATTAGTCTGTAGTTCTATACTGTGTGTTGAGTTACGTTGAGTTACGACGGGTTGAGAAATTCTTGTTTTCTACCCACAGGTCAAACTCTATGTAGCCAAAACAAATACTGGCTCATAAACAGAAGCTTAACAAAATTTAGCTGCCACAAAGTTCAGCACTATAACTTTTGACAGACTGTCCTCATAAACGGGCATAGAGTAAGTTAGATTGCCTAGCGATCAGGTGATGTCACCACAAGACATTAGTGAGTCCCACGCCTCGTTTGACTTGGATTTGAAATTCTTAATCATGCGATGAGCGGTACAACTTGTCATGTCTGTGATAATCTCCATCTATCAACACACTAAGCTGGCTATATTAAAAACTGCTATCTCCACGCCGGGGCTGCACTTAAAGGATCCTGTGATTCACTGTATTTAGGTGAAAGACAATCCTGATTCAACACTTAGTGCATATAAGGTGCATTCAGGTGGCAAGCAACCACACCGCCCACTCTCTGGCCTGTGGCCAATTTAAGCTAAGTGATTGCTAATTCCCAAGATCAGTTACAGCAGAGCTAGAGGGAAACACAGTATAGTGATAATAGCGATAGTAGAGTGATTTGATTGGAAGATTTGCTGATTGCATGAATATTTTGTGTATTATCATTAATACTCACTTGCACCAAATAAAAATGACACCCACATCACTCCGTATCATCAGTATTTTTTAGGGTGGCAGTCTAAAAAGTTAGAGAAGTGGGCTTGTTACTGGAAGAGAAATCTGGGTAGGGAGAGCGAAAGACTGATATTCCTCCCCCACACCCCCCTCAACACTGTCAAGATGCCCTTGAGCAGGGTACTTAACCCTCAGACATTCCAATGAAGCTGCTCAGTAGCCAACAGTAGCAGGCTGTGGTTGTACTGGGCAGCTCCCAGGTGTGAACTGTGTGAATGTGTAAAAGAGTGGTGCTGAGAAAGAGCATGCATGATCAGACTTTCCCTGCATAGAACAAAAGTTGATCTCTTATGTGAGGTTTGTTAACTCTGACAAACTAGAACTCTTGAGTTCATGCGACTCTGTGAAAGCCCAACCCCTTACTGAAACAGAGGGCCATTTCCTTGATGAAGCACAGTACTTGACATTCATCTGTTGTGCAAATTAACATTTAATAGCCATACGCATTTGAATATGTTCTTTCTTGACACAGTGAGAAACCCACAACATCGAGTACGTACACAAGCTGAGGAGGACGAGAGATGGGTTTTGGCTGCAAGCACTTTTGGCCACCGCAAGCAACATTAATTGTTTCTCAAAAACTAAAGGCAGCATCCATTTTTCAACATAGTTCCTTTTTTTTTTTTCCTCCTTCTGTAAACAACTCGAGCCTCACAACTTGTTCATCACAACTCGATATTGGACTGCAGAGAGCGGCATTGTATGTGGCCCATGGTAACGACCTTGCAAAAAGGCGTAATTTAAAGGACCAAATTGAGGATGATGAAGGCAAGAGATGGTTGGCTATTTGTCACACTTGTGCATTAAAGAAACGCTCGAGTTATGGTTGCACAGCTGACTGACAGAGACTGCCAACACGTGTCTCTGTCGTGGAAAAGACAAGACTTCCCTCTGCCAAGTCAATGAAACAGTTTATGTATGCTGAAGGATGCACAAATTTGCAAACTTACCACATACACACACAGATAAGCATTCAAATGTGCGCATGTACACATGAGCCTGTACAGGTTTGAGAACCCACAACATGAAGATACACACAAATACACACTTGCCGGGCAGGGTGCTGTACCATAACTGGCAACCTCCAGTATTTGGCTGTGCCTCCCCTGTACCTCAACTCAGCAGCGTGACACCATCTGTCTGGTGGACGCTGTTTGTTTGGAGCTGCTTGACTTCAGCTTGAGAGGAAACCACTCCTTCACTCCACTCAGGCGCTAGACATAGGGTTTTAGAGGAGTTGTCCTGAAGCGTGTGAAAGGTGGCGGTAAGCCAAGGTGATATCATCAGGAGTGAAGAGAAGAGAAGAGAAGAGAAGAGGAGAAGAAGAGAACTGTACAGGCCCTGAGTGTTGCATTGGTGTCTTTCACCAGTGTTGATGGCTCTCTCTGCCTCAGGTGTGACAGGTGTGACAGCCAAGTCAGAACAGTATTTAGCACGTGGAGGTCAGGTAGGAGTAGACCCAACAAAACCCTCTCCTCCTGGCCAGGACCAGGTGCTCTCCTTAGGGGTGAGCAATGTGGCAGCCCTGATACTTGCCCTGACCCTGTATTGAGTACCGTGTGTGTGTGTGTGTGTGTCTCTGTGTGTGTGTGTGCTCACCAGAGAGGAGGCATCTCCTCCTGATTGAGTCTGATGCATGCCGATTGGTTGCCAGGCCATGCTCGGCGGCGGCTCAGCATGTCAGGTGAAATTAGCAGTCGTCGATGGAAGACCCTCAGACCCGGGGGATTCATTAGGGACAACCTCCCCCATCTCAATGGAGTGACAGCCCTTCACACTTACACCCTTGACACACACACACAAACACACACACACACAGGCAAACACATGCCATTCCCGCTTGATCCCACAGCTCAAATTAATGACTCCCAGCTAAGACGCCCACCCATTCCAACGAGTGTGTGTTTGTTTTTGTGTGTATCGGTGTGTGTTTGTGTGTGGAGCAGTGTGTGTCTACATCATCCATCCACGTGCCCCACCCTGCTCCGCTCTCTCTTTCTCTGTGCAGATGTGTGATGCTGCAGGGCCATATGTTAGCAAATACCACACCGACCACCAAACATCATGCGCCACTATCTTCAATCTCTCGTCCCATCCTACACCATCACAGAAAAAACAGTACATGATTGTGGTTGTCAGGGCAGTCTACGTTAACAGTGTCACATTACCACTGGTTCATTGTACTGTCCTGTGTGCAAACTCCCACCAATTTGGCATTAAAGTTGGCTAAAAATATGCACAAGCACACACACACACACACACACACACACACACCCTAAAAGTACATGAGGCAATACATGAGGGATGTGATTGGATGCCACATCGTGCTCCAGAACGACTTGGCAGGTCAATCGACAAGCCGAGAAACAACCCCTGCCGTTTAGCTGTCCCCTTCGTAAACCGACAAGAGCATGAACTTGGAGGTGTGCGTGTGCGACTATGAATGCATGCATGAGCATGCATACTTGTATGCGGTACGTGCACACGTCCAAGCAGGTGTGTGTGTTCACCGCGTTCCCCTTATTCCAGTCCCACAGGTATGTAGCCGGCGGTGGCATGTTTCATTGCACAGCGCAGCCCAGTAATACGCAGAGGGACCGCGTGTTAACACATTATTTGAATTAGAGGGGAGCCTGCTGTCCCCAGCTGGACGCAGCGCTCGCGCCACCAGTGCGTTTGGCATAATCCCAGATTTGCTCTGGCAGGTGAGAAACTGCTTTCAACGGGCCATGCCGACTCAGTCACCTTCCCTCCCTCTCTCCCTTCCTGCCTCCCTCTCATCCTTTTCCTTCCCACCCACTCTCTTGCACTGCCAGCCTCCCTCCTTTCCTACCCAATCTTTCTTTTCCTGTCCTCTGTCCCCTACATACATCTCCCTCTCTCTTTCTCTCTTTCTCTCTCTCTCTCTCTCTCCTGTATACTCTCTCCCCTTTTCTTTTGCTCTGGGTGAACTCACTCAACTAACTCAAAGAGTACACAACCTGAAGATGAGTCATTTAGCCAAAACTAGTAGTTGCTGGTGAACCTTCATACAGTAGGCATGTCATCCTCCATATGTCAAAGTATCCAAAGTCAGTTATTCAAACGTGTCTATGCTGTGGCATAATCCATAGTATTGCCAATTCATTGTTATCATTTTGATAGGATGTGTGTGTGTGTGTGTGTGTGCATGTTCACGAGCATGTATGCAGTACATGAGTAGAGTTTGTCTGTGTTTGTCATGTGTTTGTCAGTATGCAGTCTTATTTGTGTGCTTCTGTACCAGTGTCTACAGCCACATGTTTGATTCAAGCCCGTGACTTTGAACTTGGGTCCATTTGCCCTCATGAGAACTCTCCTAATCCAGTGCCTCCCGGTTTAGGAGCATGTAGCCACAACACAGAAGCTCATTAGAATTAGAGACATTAGTTACGACTAAAGGAACTCTATTTCACGCGCATCTCCCCGACTGGCTAAATGAAGCTCTGCAAATCCTCCACAGCTTTTAATAGCTGCCACTAATATTGCAGGTCACAAATGATTGCTCCCTCAGACTCAGATTTGGCTGATCAAACACGGGGCTAGATTATCAGTGTTATTTACGCTTGTATATCACTCTGGCATAAACACGCACTTATGGAAATGCGATCCCTCTACGGTAATGCACTTTATGATGGTTTATGCTGCCATTCGTCGAAAATGCGGTGACACGAGCAGCATCGGCCCACAACCCAATGTTATTTTTTCCCCTAACATTTTTTTCTTCCCAAGCGTTTGCAACATGGACTGGGGAATTTCACGTGTAAATGTTTGCTGTGTCGTATCTTCAGAAATGGAAGTGCAGTTTTCACTATTGCATGATGGCTCCACATGTACTAATAAACACACCCACACACACACACATAGAAAGACACACAACTCAAACAAACACATAGTCACAGGTACTCAATGTATCGACCAATTAAAATAAGGGATTACCATGTTGACTGTGTGTGTGCCTCTGTGTGTGTGCCTGCATTTGTGTGTGTGTGTGTGTGTGTGGGCACCGCTACCATGCACACAGGCAGGCAGGCAGGCCTCACATTGCCCACAGCTACTCGGTAAGGATTCCCGATAAGGAGAATTAGTCAAAACTTGGGAGCTGCCAGTCAGCGCCAATTAAACTTTAATCTTGGGCTGAAACAGGCACAAATAAATTAAACCCTTGTGAGCGGCAATGTGTGCTCCCCTGATAATGGGGGATTGAAGTCGTCTCGGAGCGAGGCTGCATGTTCCCCAGCTCAGCCATGGCAGGCAGTGGTGCAGGGGGAGCAGGGGCAAGGCTGGTGACAGAGTGAACTGAAAGGAACTCTCAAAGTTGTCTGTCTGGCTCACACACACACACACACACACACACACACACACACAGGTACATAGACACTCACACACTCACACCCACACAGATAGGAACATGTCAATTACCGGGACCAGTGTTTTTACATTTAATCTTCTCAATGGATGCTGGACCGCAAAATATTACAGTAGTTGAACGTGTTTTTATATATTCTCGTCTTTCAAGTGAGTCGAAGTATACACTCTTAAAATACCTGATGATTAAAATCGCACACTCCCAAAGTCATTCAAATATTTGTAATTATATTGTAATAAAACTGTGTCCAGGTCTGACCGATTCATGCCGTGAACAAAATGCTCTTTTGCTCTGCACTACACTTACGCACACTGAGGCATACAGGATGTACATATATGCGCACGGACACACACAATGGCACACACACACATCCCTCCATGGTCAACATCTAAATGCATTGACTTTATTAAAAAATGCCAGCCAAGAGCGTGCAATTGACCTCTGTAGGTCCACCACTAGCAGCTTGGCTCGCCAGCAGCTTGCTTTCAGGTTTTTTATAGAAAACTCTGCATAAATCTAGTGCAGTGATTGTAAATGTATTTGGACAATCTTGGGGTTGAATCATATTGGACCTCGCAGTGTGTGTTGGAATTTGATAACCAAACCATGCATGACGCTCCCAGTACCAAATGGAAATGATATTTTGAATTACGCTCAGGCAAGGAAAACAGAGTACAAGTATCAACCAATATAATATTAATAATAAAAAAGATCTACCCTTCATATCAGCCAGAGGAAATACTTTTAATGTCGCGATATTCAAACGTATGGTTGTCTCCATGCACGGCGTGTAGAGAGGGATATTTCATTAATATTTTTTAATGAATTAGCACTCTTATCTCTGCTTCCTGTGCCCGACCTGTGCTAGCCTGGTGTTTAATTTCAAAGTAATTTTCTTGCTATATGAGCGTGCCGTTTATGTATTAATGTCATGGGCCTCGTCAGCCAATGCCGTGATTTATTCCAGAGTAGCGGTCACATACATCCTGATATCTTAAAAATAAGCCCCAGAGAAATGCTGTAATGGGAAAACAATAACATTGACAATATTAGCAACAATAATGAAAATAATTGCCGGTGAAGCAACAATGGTAATCACACATAGGGAAATACCTCAGCGTTTGACCGAATCGTACACAATTATCATGCACGTGTATATAATATAATTAATTCTATGTCTGCGCCTCTTAGCCTGAGGCGATCGGCATAGAATCAGTTTTGTATGTATAATAGATCAGAGCGCAGTTCATGAATAAAACAAACGTGGGGAGTATGCAGCAGTGACTGTGAATGTTTGTCTTTGGACAGCAGAATCAAAGTGAACATGTAATATTGTGATAATCCATACTTGATGAATTCAAGGGGCTGACTTGCCTTAGCTAAGTTCAGCTAATTTCCAGACATGGCTTGCCTCCGTAATTGAGTTTCCAATAACATTATGATTATTCCAGCCCACATGATAATTGAATTCAAGGTATTTTTTTTTTCTTAACGCTGCAATATTGTAGATGTGTGATTATTAGGCATTTGCATGTAGATTTCAGTGCCTTCCTGAAACTCATCACTTTTCTCCTAACTGGATTTCCTATATTGTAGCATACATTTGGCTCATAACAAATGACGGGACCCCCTCTCGTTATGAGCACACAGTCAATTATTCCAAAACTTCTTTTTTATATCAATTTTATTCCTGCTAATAACGGCATTGCAAAGAAGATTCCTCCAAAAAAAAAAAAAAAAAATGCTCAAAAAATCCACCCAGCCCCTCGACCTGTTTATCGTTCTCATTATATGTGAAAAGTGAATATTTTTACTGTTGAACTCATCAAATTCACATCACCGCCAACACTCCTCCCGCGCTTCCAGTTTGATCCTGCTCAAGAAATGCTATCAAACTTAGACATCCTGGCCCCAATTCTCATCTGTTGCATAATGTAGGCTGTATAGGCAGGAGTGGCGCGGGTGTGAATGTAATTTTCATTAGGCTGATAGAGCCCCTACAGATCCAGCCTGTGCATAGGGGTACAGTAGGGGCACTAAGCAGGAGCCGGCTGCTGAATATGGGAGTACTGCGGTACTTTTTTCAGAGGCACGATGCACCAAATCCCCTTTCCTCACAGCTCTAGGTGAGCTAGTTGACACCTTCTGTACCCCTGCATAAAATGAATTTTTGACAATGCAACAGTGAGCAGCAGCGAGCGATCAGACATGTGTAGTAGCACAAACCTCCTACATGCCCCCAGAAGTGGGAAATTATTTACCATTTAGCCCTGCATCTACGTCTGCCTCACAATCACCCTGGAAAGCAAAAGGGCTTCTTAGCGTGATGCTGATCAGCGTCGTCAGCACAGACAGAGCGAGTCTACAGCGAGAAGTGGGTGGCGTTTCAGCGCTAGCGTAGTATTAGCCAGTCGCTCTGAGCTGCGCTAGCTGTCACATTGGGGGATGACTGGGCAACTAGTCGACGCTTTGAGCTACTGGGCACAAGAAGGCTGTGAATGGGAGCTCTATCCTTTCTCGTCGTTCTGAGTAGCCACAGGGCCCGTACAGTGAGGATGGCACCAGCCAAGACATTACGCCAGAGTTTAGCTGTTGTCTTGCATAAATGTTGAATCATGCCAGTGTCCTTTTAGTGTGTAACAGCAGCCTGCATTGATATTGATTTAATGCTCGCTAATATCCACACTATACTGGGGGGCCAATGCTGTCAGATATGATTTAATATTGTGTAATACTGCAGATATAAATACAGACACATAAAACAGGAAATGGATTATCGTTATTATATGTTCCTGTTATTCACTTGAATCGAAATATTGGGAAAATGGACATCAAATTTGATCAAGTTTTGACCTAAATTGAGAAAATAGCTTTAGAGATTAGAGATTAATAGCTTTATTAGAAGTTAAATTATAGCCAAGTTACTTTTCGAGGACAATTGGTTGATAAATCCTTGGTTGAAAAAACTTTTACAACCTTTATATTATTGAGATATTGAAGGGTGAACTCCAGGTAAGTTTTTTTTGTCAAAATGGATATATAGCATTTTGGGCATGAGCTGGATCTCCCTGGAGAGGGGGGAAATGGGGAAAGGAAAGCCAGAAATAAGGAGGAAAGAAAGGTTGCAACAACTTTTAACAAAACATGACATGAGAATGAGGGCTGAGTCCTCATTTACATATGCTGACATTTTGCGAGGATATTTCAGCGTTAGGCTGAGCTGTAATGAACTCCTGCCAGGGAGCAGTCAGGGAATAATGTTTCCATAAAGGTAACCTGTCCAGATCTCCTCCAGGAGAAGGATGTGGAGGAGGAAAAGAGACATTTTTTTTCTCTCTTTCTTCCTCCATGTTGGGTGTTTGGCAACAAAGGGGTATTTTTCTTTCCACTCGCTTCATCTGTCTTGGCCGATACTGATTTAGTGTATTTTTCCTCCCTCTTTACAGGCTAATTGCGCACGGCAGCGGTGAATTTGTTAGTGGTGACACCTTGGCTACCCATTGGGAATGCATCTCATTACCGGACGCGATGTCCAGGAACATCAGATATTATTAGCTGTCATTAATCTGCCATATATAGTGGAGGGGGAGGATGGCAGGAGAGAAGGGCAACAGAGGACACAAAGAGACAATTATGATGGCTGGCAAGGACTGGTGTGGTAAGGTCAAAGTTCACAAAGGTCAACAAGAACCCAGGTGGGCAAGGGGAGGTGAAGATTATTAAAGATGATGTTTGGATGGAGACTTACTGCTACGTCACTGCTACAGACAGCGGCGCTGAAACGTCGGTTGTTTTTTGTAAGCTGAATATGTGTTCTCACGTGTTCTATTGAAAGTGTGTTTGTTTCTCAACGTTTTTGTGACGTTCTGAAATACTTTGTTTTTTTTAGTCAAAATAACGTTTCATTAAATTGCCCTATTTCATGTAAGCAGCTATGGACTTGCTTTGATGAAAGTCTTATGCATAGTGAATAACGTTTTTGTAAGTAGATCAACTCTTGGGTTTGTTTTTGTCATGTTTCTAACTGGCTTTTTGTTCTCAAATCCCATTTGACTAAAATGAATATGACAACCTTAAACTAGATTTTCAGAGGAAATTCATTCTCTTTCACTGTGGACTGATTGTTGCCCAAAAGAGTGTGCTTTTTTTCCACACACATATGTTTAATTTGATACAGCATCTTTGGCTGTTTTTCCTGCACAGCCCCGCCTGAAGACTGCTATATGCATACTAGATAGGATTACACCTTCTAAGCAGATTTCGTCGTGGAAGGGTTAACACAGATCCCCCTGCTTTGCCGAACAAACAGGACACCATCTGAAGACACAGGAACTAACCGGGCTCTCATTAGGGTTGTTTTCCTTTTTTTTTTTTGGAGGTGGGGGGAGGGGGGGTATGTCCCGCTTTTTTGTGGAAAAAGCACGTTGCGGCCTCCTGCCGCGTTGCCTGGCTCTTTGAGCGAAGTGGAGTATATGGCCTAATGACTAAAAGTTCCTCTATAAAAAGTATACAGCGCAGCTCCCTGCAAATTGAGTTTCCTCTTTGTGCCAATTGAGGGTGGTTTATGTAGGCTGCGGGGAGTTCCTTTGAACTCTCATACCAAAAAAACTCCAGATTCCAGGGTCACCCCCCCCCTCCCACACACACACACACACACACACACACACCCATCCTTCTTCTCTCCCACCACTGGTTGAGATGGAGGAAGAGGAGGTTGCTGTGTCAGACACCTAAATTCATGCCACATTGTACAGAACAGTCTCTCCAGTCTCCAGGCGGAGGGAGAGGAAAACACATATCAATATGAGTTTAAGGTCACATGAAGCAGGTGTTTCTCCTCCCTTTATTGGTAATAAATGAGTTTGTAAATTGGACTTTATTGGATTAAACTTTCTAACTGTGTTTACATAAGGCAGAGGTAGCGTTAAGTCATTAGACAGGGCAGCGCTTTCCTTACTTAAAGTGACATCTTTATAGAAGGCCAACCGGGATGCCTTTGTTTCTTTGCTGGAGAATTTGATACGGCCTTAAGTGTTACTGGCTCACACAGATGAAAGCCATAAACGTCTGGACCTCATGGATGTGACCAGGAGCACCTTCACACCGAGAAAGACAGGAAGAAAGCGGGACGACAATAATCTTCTGTTATAAAAGAATAAGAGTTTGTAATTGATTCTGCTCAATTGCCTTCCACTATCATAGATATATTAGGTGTCAATTACTTGACTCCAACTCCACACTATAATTTACAAAATATCTCCTCCACATTGAACGTCTCACTTATAGATGCTCATATTTTATTTATTTTATATTTTAAAGAAAGAGGAGACAGGGAAACCGCTACACATCGAGAAGGTCTGCTTGCAACTAAGAATTTGCCAAGAGGTACTTGCTGCCTTTCTTTTGTCCTCGGCTATCTTTATTGCCAAAAGCGAATTTTGGCGGCATCCCATGTGGAAGCAATGGGGGCCTGGATGCCCAACACTCAGCCAAGTGGCAGCGATTGTTTTCGATGTCGGGGGGCATGAAAGCCGGGCTCATTCTACACTAATCAAAACCCCCAAAAAGGTCTCAATATAAATCCCAAGACTTCTTCTTCTTCTTCCTCTTTTTTCCCCCACCCCACCATCTTCGCAATTATGCACACACACTGCCATAAATCTAATGCGCTTTCATGATCTGTGAGAGCGCAGTACATAAAACGTGTTTGCCGGATTTGCATACAAACATACTTATTCTAAATCCCCCTCAGAAGTTGTAAATGATTGTCTTTTCCTGAAATACATCTCAGCAAATTGTATTTGGGCATGTTTATGAATCCTATTATGGCATGGGTTTTATCATATTTTGTGGACAGCGATGGCTTCTCATCGTAGCTGTTAAGAAGAGGGAGAGAGGGGCCTTGGGCGATGAGATTTTGTCATTTGTTTCAGATGGGCGCTGGATTTCCCTTGCTTGCTCCATGACAGGTCCGCGGTAGCAAGATGGATCTCTGTTAAGTCCTCACAAGAGGAGTAACTCAGTAACTACTGTCATGAGTGAAAGAGGCTGAATTGAGGGTTCATTTTGGTCTTTCATTCAACGCATTTGACGGCATAAATTGGACCCTATATGATGCAGTATTAACAGCAGAATCTCCCATTGATTGTGGCCTTTTCACTTCTCCAGTTTTGTTTGTTTTTCCGTACCCTGCAAACACAGTGACATAATCGAGTACAATGTTGCGTAATAAGGCCACAATAGACTTGTATTTATCAGGAGCTGGAAAGCTGCTGGGCAGGGAAGAGGAGGAACACTTTGTCAGCAGTGCCTAAGAGGCCTGGGCCGCCAAAGAGATTACAATATCTGTACGGTGCGCCTCACCATACCAACTGAGCAGCCAAGGGAAGGTGCTCATGGGTATATGGAAGTGAAACAGCCCCATCGCTAACAACTGTCCCACCGTCTGCCAAGCCTAAGCAAATTACTAGTTCATTATGTTTTAAGGGCAAGATAAAAATAGAAGAACTTCATCTCATCTTTCAGATGATATTTTTAGATTTGGCAGTATAAATGAAGAGCAACTCAACAACTTCAAATATTTGAAACTTTTTGTCAAATATATTATTTGCCCCAGTTTGCCTGTGCAGGACCAGCAAGGCAGGACGGCAATGTACTCCTGTCAGAATCAGCCATTAATTGGTGGGACAAGCTGCTGAGTGGGAGGGTCATAAACATTTCAAGAGTTATAAAACTTTCATTAAGTTCTCACGATATCGCGCCAGTGAATGACCCTCTTGCTCCCTCTCCCTCTCTTTTTGTCTGGGTGGTGTTGAAGAGGGAAACCATCATGAACAAGCGGCGTCTTTGTGGCGGAGAGAGCCTTTTTCAAACTGTCTCGGCCTCTTGACTCGTCCTAAGCCAGAGATCAGAGCTTGGAAAGTGGCAAAACAAAGGGGCGATTTAATGAGATTGTAAAACAGGCTGAGGAAAAGGAGGGGGGTAGCAAATAGCCAGACTGCCAGCTCTGGTCCATTTCAAAAGGTCTTTTCAGGATCCCCTCTAAGCCATCTCAATATGAGCAAGAAAAAAAAATCAAAAGACCCCAAATGCTCCAATAGATTTTGACATGAGGAAGATGTGGATATTTGTCTGCTGCTTTCCACACAGAGGGGTTGCATTCCTGAAAAAATGCGTTCCACATTTAGCGTGCCTGAAAGGTCTGGGGTTTTTTCTCCTAAGGATTAAAATTTGATTTGATTTTAAATTCAAACTTCAACTGTAAGATTTGATTTCAAACTATGGGCATTTGCATCATAATTACTTTGATTTTTTTGTTATTGATAAGCAACAATAATCAGTACATTTTAAATGGAAAAAAAAAATCAACAGAAAATTAATTACACTTAAAAAAGCAAATCTTTGCAACGGCTTCAAGCCTCAGATGATTAGATTTGGCAAAAGAATAATTTGAGAGAGGCAAAAAACAGTGGCCTGTGTTGTGATCTTGAAAAAAAAAAATAAACCACCTAATTATGATCGTTGTAAGGCGTGACTGCTTGTTGTTTACACAAACCCCCTATAAATAATATTGGCACACATCACAAAGGGAACAACATTCCCATTCATGTCCCAGGCTTTGGAGTTGCTCTTTCTAAGAAACGCCAGCACCACATTTATCGCGATACATCTGTCACGTATCTTCTCCCCTAAAGATCTCTGTGGAATTACACCATTTAACCCCCCCCCCAAAATCATCATTAGAAGGGGAGAGAGAGAGAGAGAGAGAGAAGGGGGGTGGAAATAGGGGAGGGGAGGAGAGGAATGAAAACAAGCCAGAGTTGAGGAGATAACCATCAGGGTCCTAAACCCATTATCTGGCCCCTGTCCGCTGTTGAGTGTCAGGAGTCACACCCAGGTCCCAGTTAGCCTGCAGCGGTTGACCTGATGGTCTCCTCTGACATTTCCATTCAGATGAATGGCTCTTCGCTGCATGCTAGGAAGTGTCCAGTTTGACCCGTACCTGCCCCAAGATTCCCTCCCTTATTAACTGGGCTGTAGCCCTCTGACTAACCTGTATTCTACTGCCCCCCCCCCTCTGAGGCTGTGAAGGCAGAGCCGTCTTTAGTAATAATGGAGGACAAATGAAGCCAGCCAACCCTAATGGTGGTGGTTTTTAATGACACTGGGCTTTTGTGCTCTTTTCATTGAGACAAGGAGTGAGAGATGAGGAGGGAAACCGCCTCACCGCTGCGACAGTAAAACTGTGACGAGCGCTGTACCCCCGTTTTAAGGTTATAGGACACAGTTAAGTTCCTTCCGTGGCACAGGCAGGCGCGTCAGTAATGGGCTCGTCGTGCCACCGCGCTATACACAGCTGTTTCTTTTATGTCCTTTAATTTGCTCGGAGGAGAAAATAAAGTGTGCGAGTGTGTCTTTAAGGAAGCCCGTGGACTTGAGAGACCAAATACCAAAAGGACCTTCATAGGTGCACTGTAGTTAACCAATGTAATTAGCAAGAACACAAGTAATCAGTCCAGGGAAGTGTGTCATTAAATGGCGTCCCCCCCATGATTAATTTGCCACTCGTAACGACGAAATGAACCTTCTCTGTGTCCTTAATGACCCTGGTTAATCTTTTAAAGAAACAGGGAGGGAGGGAAGACAGAGCGAGAGAGATAGGAAGAGAGAGAGAGAGAGAGAGACAAGATATCAGCTGCTCACATCAATAGAACTGCTTGCAGTTATCTAAGCTTTCAACCATACCCAGGCTGGACTGCTGAAATGCTGCATCAAGTGCCTTGGGAGAGTGGTTAACCAGCAACACACACACACATAAACACACACAGCCGCCCAATGATCTGTTCTGTGGGATAAATCCCCTTTTAGAGCCGCGGTTAAAGAAAAGAGGCAGCACATGGCACCCAGGGTCTGACACTGTGCTCTCTAAAGTGGAGATGGCGAGGAGATTAGCGCGAGGAAAAGAGCCCCTATTATACGCCCTGTTGCATTATTAAACCCACCCCTACACAATTCATTATTCAGTGGAGTACATATTTGTCTTGGTAATTTTTTTATCTGAAGCCATGATAATGCCGAATTAACCATTTGAATTAATCATGGGAATTAATGCTTTGATAGCAGGCCGAGGCCCTTGTGTCCAGCCAGCTGCACTGGCCGGGCTGCTTAACACCAGAAGTGCCAAGCATATGCTAGTTGGGAGGAGGAGGGCGGATAGGGAGGCCTGGGTGGGCAGGGAGAAGGTCCCTGTGGAGCCCTCCACAATGAAACACAATATCCTCCTCCTAAGACACGTGCAATGACTTAAACACTCCATTGTATTAAATATGAATGAGGTTCCTCATTGTCCGGGTGCGAGCGAGCGGGGAGACAGTGTTGTCGATTAGCCACATGATTAAGCAGACGACACGGTAGGGGCCACAGAGGTAAATAAAGGCCGCCTTCTGTCATTTCCTCGTCCCCAAGGGGCCCCCACCGATGGCTCCTCACAAAACTTTCACGGTTAGAGCCAATTGACTGAAAAAGTGATAATGTATGGCCGTGAAAACAGCTGAGTGATAGAAGGCAGGGAGGGCGAGTGAGGGAGGGAGGCAGATTAACAGGGTAGGAAGTGGATGTGAAGGAAGGAGGGAGACAGAATGAGGAGAGAGGGAGGGAGAAACAGAGACGGATTAAAGTGGCGAGATGGGACGTTGAGAGAAGTATGGATGGGACAGGAGAAGACAGGGCAGGGAAGAAGGGGGAAAGTGAGGAAATGTGATAGAAGGAGGAGGGAGAAAGGGAGAGAAAGGAAGCCCAGGGTTGGGTGGTGCAATAAGCAGAGCCTTTGATTAAACAAGCAGGGTAATTCAGTCATGCTCCATGTCAGGTGTTTATTATCACATTGTACCATTTGCATGTGAAAAAGACGCTCGCGCTCGCCTCGCTCGGCCCGCTTCCCCGCCATCTGATTGGCTGACAGGGCATCTGCGCTACACTGTTGCAAAGCCCCCCTGTTAGGAGCGCTTGAACCCAGTCACGGCTATTCACGCTGGGCCCAATATGTCAAACGGTTATTATTGGCAGCGTTAGCCAAGAAAACAAATAGAGGCAGAGAGGTTTGTAATGAAAGGGAATGAATCATTTTAATCATTTCTCCTCATTAATCAATTCAGACCAATATGTCAAAACCAAAATCTCAGTTGATGTAATTGACGCCAAAATCAAATTCATTATAACTGAAATATGGTTCCTTAGAGGTTCTAATGCTATATTCAGTTTACACGTTTTAACACTAACAACTAACATTCTCTTTTTACAAATGTTACATCACCGTTAAACTATAAATGCCATGATTTGTATTGTTTTGAACTTTCCCCTGTATTCATTTGTGAGTGTTCACGCTCCTTCTTACCTTGAATCCCCATGTGGCTGACAAGCTTATCTATCGGGGAGCTGCTTCGTATTGCTGTAACTATGATCTCTCTTGCTTTAATGATATCAAGCAGCTAACCTTAGCCGGCTCTCCTGTCAGCGCTCCCCCCCTCCTATCCCGTCGCGGGACATTCAGGTAACTAATCTGCCTTTAAATATGTCTCGAAGGAAACGCGGCTAATTAGTATCGGAATTTACTGCCTTCACTTTTATTGACTTGTCCTACTTCTCCGATAATTAACTAATGAGTAAAGTAATGAGCTATGTCGTTCAGTCGTGCTGTTCAATTAGGGTGCAGAATCAATTATTGAAAATAGTTTCTGATGCCAGCGTCTTGTATGGCGAGTGAGAGTGCATGCAGACAGGGAGCAGCACTGAGGTATTAGGCCTCTTGTCCAAAATGGATGAACTTTGGAAAACATCCCCGTTAGCGTTGGCTTTATCTTCTGCTTTGTAGGAGTAGAAGTGTAAGGCCAAACACAAAAACCTCATCAAAGTCCTTTTTATATCATACCTCGTCAGATATCTTGTTGATTATATTTTACAAATGGTACCGTTAACGTATAAACTGGTAAGGAAAGATGAGCACACACCAGGGAACCAGAATGCATGCTGTAAACAGTCTTTTGACCCAACACAAGTTACCCAGCAGAACCAGATGAGGTCTCTCAGTAAACAACGTGTCACTGAGTTATTTCCAAGCTTAAGAAAAACATTGGGTTCATTATAGAAAATTAATTAGAGTATCACACTCCCAAGTGTTTTGGCTGATAATGAACTCTCTATCTCGTCAGGCCAATTTAGTCTGCCGTTGTTGGATAATTATGTTTACATCAGAATCAATGCCCCTTGTGATGAAATGTTTTTGTATTTATTATGTATTTATTATTATCTATATTCTTTGAAGGGAATCCTATAAAACTGTGTGCTGTACAATAATCATTGTTTCAAAGTTTGGGTGTCGGGGTGTAGAGTATAAAAAATGGTTATATAGACCTCAGCTCTTAAAGCTATTTCAGCCATGGACATAAACTGCATTTGTTCATACTCTGAGACCCAGGCTCATTGAAAAAGGAAATATAGGCCCCTAACCCATATTAGGGCCTCTGTCTAAATAAAAAACTCTCCTTAAAAAAAATGAGATTACAAAAACAAATCAGTTTAATATTTGAATTCCTGACCAATCAAATATATATTCTCGCCACAGCATAAGGTGTTTAAATACCGCTATTGTTTTGTAAGAGCAAAAACAAGCCTGGGAAAAAGAAACCAGCATCAGTTAAGTAATATTGTGAGTGGATTTAAAGCACTTGTGGGTCATGCCAGTACTGGTTGGTGTAACTGCAGTGGCAGAAACATGAATAAAGATTGTTGGACGAGCTCCCAGTTTTTTTTCCAACTCCTGCAATTCTCCTCAATTAAGAAAAAATGTCCACATGAAGGTACATGTGGCTTGTGCAACAGCCATGAGAGGTGAGTGTGTGTGTGTGTGTGTGGAGGAACCATCTCTCTTTGATCCACCTCCTG
>OOFE01005078.1:1975-14718 GCA_900323365.1 Monocentris japonica
CACACACACACACACACACACACACACACACACACACACAGATCACAGATTGAACAACATTCAAGAACAATTCCTTGAGTCGGTCACTACCTAGAGATTCTAATGACGATACCAGGACAGTTTAAAAATAGGCATGTCATTGTTAAGGAAAGTGAGAACACCCCTTCCTTCTAACATGGGAAGGACATAAGTAGTGTGACAGTGACATCATCCTTTACACATTGCTGCAATAACAAAAAGGAAGTTCTAAGCTAATGTGATAAAGACTTGCTTCCTTTAAGGCCTTGGAACTTCTCTTTGTTCAGTTCATTGTAAAAAAAAATATTTTTTAATTAATTTCCAAAGTCTTTCTACAAATAGTTGAGATCGTTAGATGTGATGCAGAGCACTTCCTAAACTCTGGAAGGCTTCTATACGGATGCAGCATGCCTAACCATGGATTTTTAAAATATAATTATGGAAATCACATTTTACTTCTATATGGAACCAGGTCCATATGCCAGTGGCTGTGCCAGGTCAATTTGCCAGTGGCTGTCAGTTACTAGAATGTGTACATGCAGGAGATTAAAGGTATCATTGCAATTAAGTTCTGTTCTGCCTCTCCCATAACTGAACCAGTAGCTTGCACTGTAGCTGTACTGTATGTTTTAGTGCTTGGATAATCTCTATTCTAAACAACCTTTTTCAGACAATTTGCATATTATACCATATCAAGGACTGATAGTGTAAAGACAGGACAACTTTACATAAGATGCAAGCTCATAATTTGTTTTTTATGTGACAGGGCTTTTGGTCTAATGGACTGGATGGTTCAGGGTTCTCTTTTTGTGGGGAAAAAACATTGTGCACTGTAGTATTATAACCTCAAGGCTGATGTAATGAATCTTTTGAATCCCTCCTGCCATCGCAATTCTTCTTACATAATACACTGATGCTGCAGAGAGATTTAAGTGCTTTCATTTTCTACCTCTGAACTCCCATGTACTGGGGTGACAAAAGTTTGCCCTTGAATCGAGACTTCTAATTCTATTTCTTATTGAAACCATATCAGCAAAGTATCAGCAACTGCAGTTTGCAAAACGGAAACTGCAGGGCTCCTAAATTGTGCTGCAGTGTGTCTCAAAAATTAACCCGTCTGATCAGTTGCTGCAAGCTGCCTCAGTCTAAGTTGAATTTTAATTTGAGCACAGTAGTACCATGTACAGCTGTCATATCTCAAATACAAATGTGAGTGGAGATGCCCCTGTTGCTCCACACCCGAGAGGATTTGTTTGGAAAAATCTGCTGTAAGATAGATGTGGAGTTTGGGAAATCTACAATGCCTGCCAATGAAGCTTAAAGTAAAAGAATATAACCTGCTTTGGTTATAGACTGATTGAGATGATATTCAGTTAACATTACATTTTGGTGGTAAGTGATTAGGACAATTAATCCACTTTGTCAGATGATGCTCACCATCACTCAATCAGCCTGATGACCTCTTCATACAATGACAAACTCTCATCATAGCTTAGAGCACTTGCTAATGGATCTGGAAATGCTTCCAATGTTTCTCATGGCAAACTAACAGAGAGTCAATAAGGAAATCATTGCATGCTCCCTATCAGTGTGCACATCTTTCAGTACAACAGATACAGATCCCACCATGGCGAGGCCTTATCTAAAATTTCCATCTCCCATGGGTTGACAACAGATAACAAAGACACAGATGCATATGGCAAAAATGCTAATGCTAATAACGTGGGTGTTAATGACAGTATGACTGCGATGAGAAACATGGGGGGGGTGATAGCAGCCGTGAGAGACAGTCATCGAGTGAAGAAGGCAGACCTACCCATATTTCCACATCTACATGCTGTGTGGAAATGAGAGAGAGGAAGAAAAAGTAAGTTGCCTTAGTCGTTCTACAAAAAAACCCACAAAAAACACATCTATCCCGTGAGAGATAAGACTGTAAGATGAGGAAGTTATGAAAGCTTAGTGGTTATGTTAGGGCTGTTGTAGATTCATTTCCACTTGTTAAGGGCTCGACCAGCTTTAAAAATAGTTGCAGACTTGTCTCAGATTGTTTAGCTTCATGTGATGAAGATAGTTAGGTGAATTGTAGCTGTTCAGTACCAGCGGTTGTAATGAGGGATGCTAATAATGCTAACATTTTCCAGTTCATTGAAGTAAGACTACTTCAAAAAATCTAGGAAACTTAAAAATGCTGAATATATCTGAAAATATTCCAGATATTACCTGAAAGAAAAAGTGCTTTAGTTCACTAGTTGGTGCATTTATATTTTGAGGCTTTTTACATGCATAGCAATTAAAACTATATGGCTGATATTTTTGAAATATCTGGAACAATTTTCAATTGTACACCAGCTCTCGTTGAGGCTGGTATGGTACTACAGTGTACTGATAGCAAATTAATACACATATAACGGGACACTGAATACTGTTTGTTGCACTACAACCAGTGTAAAATGAATTCACCAAAAATATTTTGTTGCAGTGTTTCCCTGCCCACTGAATAGACAGGTGCAATCCTGCCACACCACCTAAAATAACTGAGTTGATGCTACTTTATGCTACTGATTTGATAGATGTAGTCTCAAATCCGTTTATTTCACTGATTAACAGACCTTTAACCAGAGAAGAGGAGCTAACCAGTGAAATCAGCTGCTGATTCAGGGCTGCACAATTAATTTTTCAAAAAGCATATATTTACTTCAGCAAGTCCCAAATCTCACAATCAGAACCAGATTGTCCAGAATCACATCAAGTCTAAAGAAATTCACAAAATTATATTCAGGAAGCAAATCCTACGCATTAACATCCCATTATCCTGCCCCGTCCCCATTTTTAAGTGCTGAAAATGGAACAATGTAGCAATAGCTATGTCCACAATTCATAACACAACTGCAATACAGCAATGGCTGCCTTAGTATGATTCATCAATAAACTGCATCTTGTGCACCAGTGGCTGATATATCACTGATCAAAAAATAAACAACAGAACAGAACCAAATGAAATGGAATGCAATATTTGTTACTTTTAAAATGAAGATGTATCTCTCAGTCAGATATATCACTCAGTCACACACTTTTGTAGCAATCATCCATCTTTGTGTGTGCAGGTGTGGGTGCATACATGCATTGAAGTACCATTGTAGGTCCATAATGTGTATTTGTAGCTGTCAATACAAATGAGTAACACAAGTGCAGCTTTGCTGCTCTGTAATTTCTCTCAACTGTTTGGCAGGCACTTTACATACCTATACCATTATTTAATAAACCTCCCAGGCCAACCGGCAGATCTGTGACACAGGGCTGGCTCCAAATGACTTATTACTGGCCAGAGCCATACATACACAGAGCTTGGCCTCTACATCCTTCAGTGGCAGCTTATTAAAATATTACATTGTTGATGAGTTTGAGGAGGAAAAGAAATACTTTCCATCCAATGTTATGTGAACAAAGCCAATGCACAAAGCCATTATTTCACTGTTGCAGTATTCGTCTATTGTGCTTTATTGTGTGTCATATATTACTTGTGGTGGTTCAGTAATATAGGAATTCCCACTGTGGTATCTACTACTACTATTGCTGCTACAGCTACTACTTCTGAGGACAGAGGTTACAATAAAGTTGCCCCATCCATCGAGGACAGACTGTTTATTCAGCTGATGGACAAGGGGATGTTCATAGATGATGCTAACAGTTGGGTGGCCCCGCTTCCCTTTCGCACACCAATGCCACGCCTCCTTAAAGGCAAACAGACAGTGAACCACTTCAACTCCCTCCCTCACAAACTTGAGAGGAAGCCTGAAATGAAGAGCCATTTTGTGGCCTTCAGGTAGAAAATCTTTGACCAAGATCATGCTGAGTTAGCTCCACTACTACAAGATGGAGAAGAATGCTTCCCACCCATGCAAACCTGGCCAAATCTGAGTTGTGTTCGAGTCCAGTGCTCGACATCAAGGTGACTCATTGAACGATGTGCTGCTGACTGGACCAGATTTGAACAACAACTTGCTGGAGTACTGATGTGATTCAGGCATGAGCAAGTGGCCATCACATCAGATATAGAACAAATGTTCCATAGCCTTGTTGTCAGGGAGGATCACAGGAACTTCCTCAGATTCCTGTGGTTTAAAGACAACAACACTACCAAGGGAGTTGTTGAATACCGAAGGAAAGTGCATGTATTTGGCAATAGCCCCTCTCCTGCTGTTGCCACCTACAGGCTAAGGCGAGCACCTCTATGATGGGATGACGAGTTCAGTGGAGATGCAAAGCAATTCATACACAGGGACTTCTATGTCAATGATGGACTCAAGTCACTGCCATACATAAAGAATCCAGCAGCCTAGCTGTCATGCAAGCATTTCCATCTACAGACTGATTCACCTCCTATCCAGCATAGTCTGGGATTGAGCTGGGACCTTGTGAATGACACATTCACTTTCTATGTTTCCATCAGTGAGAAGCCATTCACTCCCATAGAAATCCTTGTAACTGTAAACAGTCTGTTCGACCCACTTGGTCTTGTGGATTCTATTACCATCCAAGGGAAGTTCCTACTAAGAAAGCTCACCAACAACACTGGGATGTTCCCCTCTCAGGTGAAAACAAGGTGGAATGGATAGCTGCATTCACTGCAAGATCTAGAACAGTTCTTGAAACCCCTTGGGCCTACACTGCAGCTTCCCTGTCCAATGCTCAATGTACAGAGATCCACATGTTCTCAGATGCTTCCATAAAGGCCATTGCAGCTGTGGCATACCTCAAGGTGACAGATTCTGAAGGAACATGCCACAATGGATTTATTATGCCAAGTTAGCCCTCGCCCCAAGTTAGCCCCTATGTCAGTCCATACTGTTCCCAAGCTTGAGTTGGGTGCTGCTGTTCTGGCAGTACAGATTGCTGAGTTAGTTGTGAGCAAGTTGGACATCAAACCGGACAGTGTGAAGTTTGACACCGATAGATCAGTGCCTGCAGCCAACCTCTCAGACACCAGCTGGCTCACCGGTCCAGATTTCCCACTGCATTCCAGGTAAACACCTTACGACCTCATTGAACCTGAGTCTGATACAGAGGTACAATCTCATGGCTATGTGCACAAACTCACGCATGGGCTCTCATCGCTTTGAACGGTTTTCCACATGGCAGTCTCTCATCAGAGCTCCAGCTTCTCTTGTCCACATTGCTCAGTCCTTCAAGTCTGAGAAAAACAGTGGTTGGCACTACATTGTCCTGTGACAAGCAAAGGCCATCATCCCTGGGTGTATACAAAAGGAGGTATACCAAGCGGAGTTATCTTGTTTGAAGAAAGGGAAATGCATTCCTAAAAACAGCCCAGAGAGGAAGCCCAACCCTGCCAGCTCCAGCATGATACAGCAGAGAAACATCCTCTTATCATTCCTGGCCGCAGCCATGTAGCTACTCTACTCACAAACTACTAACACGAGAGTGATGCATCAAGGCTGGGTCTTTACTGAGGGAGCTATCTGCTCATATAGCTAGGGGTAGAAGAGCAGAACAAAAGATGGCAGCTCTTCCACCTGATTGCCTCAGCACCCTTTACAAACGTGGGTCTGGATGTCTTTGGCCCTTAGAACATATCTACTCATCGTACCTGTGGAGGCACTACGAACAGTAAAAGATGGGTACTCTTCACATGCCTAAGTGTATGTGCTGTACACATTGAGCTCATCAAGTCAATGGACACTCCCAGCTTTATCAACGCTCTAAGGCTCTTCTTTACTGTCCATGGTCGTGTAAAGATGATCCGTTCGGACTGTGGCACAAACTTTAAGGGAGCTTGCAAAAGAGCTGCAAATACTCCATACAAGATGAGTCTAGCGTCTGAAGGTACCTCAGTGAAGAAGGATGCACATTGGTCTGGGGTGGGGTGGGTTGATAGTGTCTGATTTTCTGGGAAAGGATGATCAAGGGCTCAAGAAGCATCCTAGACACCATGCTTTCACAGATTGGCTCTTCATGTCTCAATCACGAGGTGCTTTCCACTCTGATGGCAGAGGTGACTGCAATATGTCAATGCATGACCTTTGACACCCACCTCAACTGATGCAGACTCTCCTTTCGTTTCCTATTAACACCAGCAATGATCCTGACACAGAAGGTCTGTGAGGAAGGATTACTGGATTAAATGTCAAAATTTCAAATGCCTACTTCTAGAGCAGTATGGCAACCATAGTATGCGTGGTATGACTCTCTATATCTATGGCTTTGGTACAGCAAAGCTTGGCATGCACTTATGGCTCTGACAGTTGTAAATAAAATGGAGAGCAATCTATCATTACAGAACACTCTACTGTAATATGAATGATTTAGTGACCAACATTTTCGCTTATAGCCATCAGCTATGTGTAGCCATCCATAGCTGTATGATTTACAGGTATGGAAGCCATCAACATAATTGTAGTGCAACATGCTTGATGGGTGCTATTATATTATTGTATAATTATGTTAGAATCATACTTATAATTATGTTGTTCTGAACTTGTCATTACCAAATGGTCATAGTTCTCAAGATGGAATTATTAGAAGAAAGACAATGACAGAGGTGTTTTTGGGTGCTTGTATAAATTAACACATACTACAGTGGGGTCCATTTCCAATTTTCTAACTCATTTGTTTCATCATTTATCAAAAACTAAGAAAAACAGTTCTCCAAAGAACAGCCACAAAGCTGAAGATGGACTTCCAAGAAGAGACGGAGAAGCTGTGGGATGCTAAGCTGAAGTGTCATGAATGTGAATCTGGATCCTAATCCTAGACTCCAAAAGTCTATGGACGGGTAAATAGAGGGGCGCTAAATATCTCCTTGCCAACCCAAAGAGGTCTGACTTCCACCTATGTGTGGTTGGAAATCAAAACATCTCTACTGAGGTTCTACTGTGAAGCGTCAGTGGAAGGAAACGCTACTTTAGTCAACAGTCCACCAGGACGAAGGAAAGACTCTTTCATGAGCCAAATTATACGAATAAATGCTATTAAATAATATATAGTTCACTTCTCTCTACCTTCTATATTTGCCTTAAAGGGAGTGGACAGTGTTGGTGCCTGTGTGGTCCCCTAGTCCTACGATGATGCTGACTGAGCTGCTGTTTGGATGTCCCACCCAAATAAACTTTAATGCACTCTGTATACGCTGCTTGGCCAAACCCAGCATCTATTGCACGCCCGACCGTCCTGGTAGGGGGATCCCTACTATCACTCAACATAGTGTATGCTAAAGTGTGATCATGGAGAATACTATCACTCAAGTAAAGTGTGAGCATAGAGCACCAGAGCCAACAATCTACCAGAGACCCATAGATGTGTCTATGTTCTCATCACTTAATGGGGAAGTTGACCAGAGACAATCTCCCCAAAACTTGAGTATTCCTTTAAAGCAAAAATAATCCTATTTCTATGTTTAGGAAAATAATTGTATCAATAACATTTATGAAATTTAGCCAAATGTTCACAAAATAGCAGAACAATATTGTTTGTCAGCATCTCTCATAAGTGGGGAGCTTGATGGTTTGTTGAAATACATTGAAATACCAAGTCAGAAACATTCACATGCACATCAGAATAGACCAATGCATTGGAAGCCTTTGTAAGTATACTTATAGGTCCAGTCAAAACCAGTAGTCCCCAACAAAAAAATGAAATAATCTGTATAATATAATTTGCACGTACAACGTTATATTTGTTTTGATATAATAACAAGGAATTTCCAACAATATGTGTTGAGTGGTATTGAAATTTAGGCTAAAGCTCAACTAAAAATGATATGTAGAGGTACACTTGCCACTTAAAAGGTGTTAGTTGCATGTACCAAAACGGGACTTTATACCATATTTAGACAATAGAATATATTTTTATTGTTTTTGCATGTTATGCTCATTACTTCATGTTTGTTGGGTTGCCTGACGTTCAGACTAACATGTTTCTAATGTAATTTCTACTATAAATAGACTGAACACAGACTGTTGTTGTTGTTTTTTTTAAATACCACTAAAATACCACTTAAAAGGTTAAAAGATATTGTATTTCATTTGAAATAAAACTTAATGTTGACTGTACTTCTAATGGCCACACTCACACAGCCTGCCAGAAACAAGAGTTCAAACCAAATAACCCTATCTAGCTTTCTGGAATGTAATGGTCTATCACTCCTACATTTATACTCAGTCTGGACCTAAGACCAAACCAAACTACACTATTTGGCTTCTTCACAGAAGAAAAGCAGAAGGAATAGTAACTTTCTGTTGGATGTAATTCCCATCATAGATTATGTCCATCATATTACATAATCCTCTCCAGAAATGTACAATTTTTACAAGGAGAAAATAAAATAAATGAAATGATTCTTTTATAGCCAGAAATAGTTGGTTTACAGTCGTTAATTGCACTTCAAAATGAAAAACAAAGTCATAAACTAGTAGAAACCCTATGCAAGTTTTAATTTAGCTGAACTACTGTCACAATACTGCTAAATGTAGTTAAAACACCTACTTCCATTCCATGTAGTATGATACAGTTAGTAGTGATGGGAAGTAGCTGCTGGAGCCTCGTGTCACTTACCAATGAAACACAGACACACACACAAATTTGTTTCAAACATGCATTTCACCAGAACCCTCTCGCTTGCTCTTTATATTCCTGTCTTCCTTCTCCTTGCATTTCTTCCTCTCACTCTTTATCTCGAGTATGTATTTCCCTTTCTCTCTCTCTGATGCAGTGCTAACAAACTCGCCACCGGGCCTCAGCACTCTGTTAGCCCCATAGTCAGCAAGGCTACAAAGACTAGCCACTCTAATATAATAGACACACACACACACAATCATGCACACACACATGTTCATGTCTGCTCTAATCATCAGGTTAATGCTTGTGTTTCCCATCATATGCTAACCACAACTGTAGTTAACACATTGTAGTCCCTGTCCTTGAAAGAACATCTGTTTGCGTGTGGGTGTGTGTGTGTGTGGGTGTGTGCACGCTTGAGCATCTGTGTGTGCCTACATATGTGCATTTGCGTGGCTAATGTGTGTCTGTGTTTATGTGCTTTGCAAAGGAAGCATATGCATGGGTTTGTGTCTGCGTGGGTGTGGGCATTTGTGTGTGTGCTTGCATGAAGTGTATATGTATGTGTGTGCGTCCCTGGGTCTCGTGGGTCTGGCCTTGACTTGCCCGCTGGCAGTGAGAGAGGAGAAATTAATCACCCTCCACTTATTTCCTAAAAAAAGAGGGTCGATTAGAAAAACTGCAAGTCATGATGAAATATGACACGACTCCCATCCCTATTAAGTCGTAATCCAGCGGATCCACATCTGTACTGCTGCTCCATTTAAAATTAATGAAATATTTTCTGGAACTATACAGGATTTAAACTATTCACTTGAATTATTCATTTCATAGAATTGCAACAAAAAACAGAGAATTGGTTTTCTCATAATGAAACGAGTGTCTGACATAAAATTGTAATATAATTATTTAAATAACTCAACATATTATATTCAGTATGCTTAATTGCATAAAAGCAACATGACAACATGAAAATGGGTATAGGATATTAATATAAAGGGCTTTTGTATGGTGGAAGATATGGTTGTGTTGGACTCAAAGACTAATTTGAATTTGTCTGCTTTATTTGTATATGGTTGGGTGTGTGTGTTTGTGTGTGTGTGTGTGTTTTTTTGCCATCATGTGAGGTTAAATGTCCCCACAATGATAGGTAATCGGAAAAAGATCATTTTAAGGGAGCAAATAATAGAGGATTACAAGCAGAGCACAACAAGGATGAGTATGCATGTGTGGGCTTATGTGTGGGTTTGCCTATGTGTGTAACCAGGTATGTGTCTGTGTGTGTGTGTGTGTGTGTGTGTGTGTGTGTGTGTGTGTGCATGCGCTCACCCCCTCAGCCTTCTCCTCGGTGTTAGCCAGCATCTCCTGCAGGGCTCGCACTGACAGCGACTGCTCCAACACAAAAGTGCAGATGGACAGATCTGGAGGCACATTCTGAAACAGCATGGACATGCCTCAGATGATTGAGTTCATTTTAACTCATTTAATTTGAATTTATCCTTTATTTATCTCGGAAAGTCAACTGCTCTTTTCCAACAACACCCTGCTTCACATTCATTTCCACACATTCACACTGGGCGCTGCCCAGTACAACCACAGTCTTCTACTGTCAACCACTGGGCACTTGTTTCAGATTAGTGTTTTTTGGACTTGTGTGACAGTGAAGGTATCTTCTTAGTAGTTTCAGAGCAGAGTCTTTTTCAATGGATCTCTATGGGGAAATTGCTTTTGGGGCCGCATAAATATTTTAGGCTCCAATACCACCGTTGGCCACCATGTCAAATTGGCCTCAAGGCTTAGATCCAACACCCGGGGGCTAGACCAGATACTAGTTAGCTAGCTACCAACCTGACACTGTCTAAACATGAAGTCAATTAGACATATCAGTGATGAAATGATCAGCACAGAGATGAACCACATCTATTCACTTCTGTTGAGATGGCGGAGGTTGTTGCCCAAGAGCTGAGGACCTCCAATATGGCCTCTAGATGAAAGCTCTCTATTTCAGTGCATTTCAGCTGCTGAGACAGTTCATAAGTTGTGAAGGAGTATTGCAAAGAGCTGCATCAGTACCTTGGAGTTGGAGGTGGATTCCAGGAAGCAGAGTCTGTTTCCGAAGCCTTCGGCCGCCAGACAGAGTTTCTGTTGCTCCTTATGGACCGTGGCCGTACACTGTAGGACCACCTCATCATCCTACAAGACACACACATTGGAATAGACTGTTAGAACCCAGCACAACAGAGTTTCTGTTGCTCATTATGGACAACACAACCTCATCTTCCCAGAGAGACATACCAAGTGCTGCAAGGCCACCTAGTCATCTTAAAGACGAGACACAGAAAGACATAGACATAATGTAATAGAAATACTGTTTTACACACATTAACATAAGCTGGGGGAACATAGCATTTTATATTCAAAAGACATCTGACCAAAAACTTCAGATTCCCTGAAGAAGACAAAGCTGGTGCTTTTTTAAAATATGGCATACAATGGCAAAGCAGAGTTTCACTTAATCTACATTGTCCCAATGTAGATCAACCAAATCATAATCATAATGGCTGGATCTGTCACCTTGCTGCTTTCTTTTGGGTCAGGTGGTGGCATCAAACCTAAAGATACAGTACACAGACCTATAAATGCACAACATATACACATGCACAAACTGTGAAAGGCTGAAAACTGCCTGCCACAAATTTGCTGTTATTTTTCCATTAGGAATGTCAATAAAAACAAGCTGACCATCCTAGTAAAAGGTGAAGGAATTCAGCCATTCAAGTCAATGGAAACTGAACTCTGATTCTATCTGCGTCCGTGATCGGTATTCAGTGAGAAAGTAGATCGGTCATGGTTAAGGAGACCACTATAATGTGCCATAAGGCTGGCAATAAAAGTTTAAGACGTAGCAAATTAACAGGCTGGATTGATGATACATTTACATGAGGTTGTTAACAAAGGATTTGAGCAGAAAACTATGGGCTTGGAAAGTAAATAAATATTTTGCAGAAAGGACACAACTCAATCTCATAAGTAACTGAGTACTTCTCAAGAAGAAAATAAGAAACCAACTACTAAAGTTAGGAACTATGCACTTTTGAGGAAGAACACAACTGAGAAATCTCCATGAGGAGAGAGGGACCGTTGAGAGTGTGTGAGAGGATTTTCTATACACAGAAGAGAATAATGATAGAACAGGAGAGATATAGATTTAGACAGAGGAAAGGGAAGAACTTGAAGCTATCAGCTTTGGAAAATAGCTTGTGTGACTGTGGTGTGTGTATAGGTTTGTGTGTGTGTATCAGGGAGAGAGCCCATTAAAAACTCATTTTGTTGCAGTGAGGTAGGAACAAGATGTTTGGTGACTCAGACTGCTGGTCACTGTAACCTTCTCCCTCCTGGACGTCAGTCCCAATGTCACTAGTTCATTTTCCAATAAAGGATATTTTCCCTTAGCTTCAGTGTTCCTGCTTCCTCAAGGGCACTTTGACAGGACACAACTCAACTTAGACTACCTCAGGCAGATTCCAAAGGCTTCCTATGTCCTCCTCTCTGTTAAATCCTTTCGGTCCTCTTCAACCTGTTACTGTTTTCATGGGCTTTTGTTCTGATTGTATTCTGTAAACATCATCATTTAATTGATAATTGATAACTGATTCAGTCATAAATCAGATTGTCTATCAGCTTGCCCTATTTAGGCCTGTGGAGTCATTTGTGGCTTGTTTGTGATAAAGGGCTATATAAATAAACCTGAACTTAAACTTAACTTCAACTTAAATATCCCCCATTTGCTATATTCATATTTATGTTCTTTGCTGTGTCATATCACTATTTGCTGATTCAATGCCCAAATTTCCCCATGGGGATCATTCAAGTTTAATTTAATCGAATAGTTACTGATGAACACACTGTGGCGGACTGGGGGGAGGGAGTGGGTAAGGCTAGCGGCTGCGGCCAATTAAGGCTGATTGCAGCCGAGCCTTCTTAACCTGTGTGTGACTGTGTGAGAGGAAGAGAGCGTCAGTGTGAGAGGCTGACGGAGTGCGTGCATGAGTCTGGCAGGCGATCGGGAGGATCGGGTGTCGGACTGTGGAGTGGAGAGGAGAGACGGGTCCAGCAGCAGCGACCGAGCGAGGCCTGCGGCAGGTTCGCCG
>OOFE01005079.1:11902-29936 GCA_900323365.1 Monocentris japonica
CGGTGGGTCATGATCTTCAGCTGCATTATCTGCTGGCGTATGTTCATGTCTGGCTTGGTGATGTCAATTTCCACCTCAGGGTTGTTGATCTGGCTGGCTAGGCCATCGCCCATCACCTCAGGCAGGTACCTGGCACACACACACACACACACACACACACACACACACACACAGACAGACACACACACACACACGCAGACACAGACACACACCTGTATCTGAGTTGATGGTGAACAACTCCGCTCCGGCTCCCTGGAGCTCATAGGAGATTTGGGCATTCGAGCGGATGTCGGCATCTGTGGCAGAGACCTGCAAGATGAGCCTGCCGGCAGGGGAGTCTTCTGGGACACTCTCGCTATATAGGGACTGGGGGGCGGATGTAGTGAGCAAGGAGGGTAGAACAGGGCAAGAAGTGAACATAAATAACAGGTAGAACAAGAAGGTTTTAATGTTGAATAGAAGGAAACTGACTACAAATCATTTGAATAAATGTAGTCTGAAATTACAACACATTAGCGGATAAAAACTCTTTTTTTCTAACTGGCAGCCACCCACAGGAAACAGACTGGCTTTACCTTGTCGCATATAGGGCTGTTGTCATTGGCATCCAGGACCTTGACCTCTACAATGGCTTTGGCAGTGAAGATGCCATCAGTAGCAGTGATGTTAAGAAGGTAATTGTCCTTCTCCTCACGGTCCAAGGGCTTCCTGACAGAGACCTTCCACTCGTTCTGGATGTGCTCGATGGCAAATTGGCCTAGTGGGTCCCCTCCTGTTTGGAGTTAAAGAATCGAGTGCTATTTTAGAATGATGAACAACATAGGTCCCCTGCTTATAAGGAGATCTTGAGTTGCTGTGTGTGTGATGAAAAGATGACAATGAAAAGCAGGGAGCAGCCTGAGAAAGAAAAAGGATGCACCAAGAAGTAATCTGTTCTGAACTTTTGTTCCACATTCCATTGTCAGCTATTAATTAGTACAGACAAAGTATTTATTACTACTTGACATAGGAAATCCATATTTCTAAATCAAATGTGTTTGCTATACAGGCAATTTTGCTCAGCAAGAAACAACAGAAAATGCACACTAGCTAATTAGAGAGCCGGTTTCTGATATCTCTTCAAATTAGGTTTTACTCACACTTGCTAATTAGCACCAAAGGAAGTATTTTTCCCAAGCCAATTTCAAAGCATTATTCAGATAATTATACATTTCTGTATTATGATGACCTAAATATTTGCTTTGGCTTTAGCTGATTAGGGGATCACTCCAAAACTCCTAACAGATAAAGGGAGTGTGTAATGTTTCAAAGATGAGATATTATCGTCATATTAAGTGGCCTAAACGGATAATCCCCCTTAAGCTCTGTTTGTTGAACTGTTACACAAAGGAGTGGGGAGCAAACTCTTTGAGTCTGCAAATGATCTGTTTCAGAAAATAATAAATGCCCACCTGTGATGAAGTAGTTCACTTGTTTATTGATGTCCTCAGAATCAGCATCCGTGGTGCTCAGGATAGCAATGACCCCACTAGGTGGAGGGTCATCCTCACTAACTGTGCCCTTGTAGATCTCTGCAGTGAAGCGGGGTGGGTTGTCATTCACATCAGCAACTGTTACCTCCACTTTTGTGCCAGTAACATGTTGGATTTGGTCCCCTCGGTCTGTGGCTAGGATGGCAATTGTATATTTGTTCATCTTCTCACGGTCTAGCTCTTTCAAGGTGGTCACCCATCCAGTTTCACTATTGATAGCAAACAACTCAAAGATATCCTGTGAGGTCTGCTTGGGGTCAAGGCTGTAAACTACCTGGCCATTGGTGCCAGAGTCTTGGTCAGTGGCTTTGACTTGAATCAACAGTGTCCCACTTGGAAGGTTTTCTACGATGACTGCCTCATAAGGGTCTGACTCAAAGACAGGCTTGTTGTCATTAAGGTCTTTCACCTGGATGTTTACATATACAGATGCCACTATCTCATAGTTATCATGTTTGCTCTGGGCTAGCAGTGTGAGCTGGTACCATTTGGTAGTCTCATGGTCAAGGCTTTTCTCAAGCTTCAAGGCCCCAGTGTCTCTGTCTACAACAAACACCTCATCCTCATTGCTCTCAGGAGTGTTGCCCTTCACAAGGCTATAAAGCACTGGCTGTTCACTCTCTGCCTGGATGACATCAATCTCTGTGCCAATGGGCAGGTCTTCAGCAATTGTGAAGCGGTAATGTGGTTCAACAAATTTGGGAATTGGTACCTCTGGGGCAACAATCCTAATGTAAACCTGTACAACAGATTGTTTGGATGGATTCCCGGCATCCTTTGCCCTCACAAAGAATGCATAGAGTTCATTTTCAAGTCCAATGAGGCTCTCTTTAGTAACAATGACCCCAGAGATGGGGTGGATTTCAAAGTTCTCCTCCACATTTTCAACATCTGCTTCAATTGCATATGTGATGTCAGCATTGCTTCCCTCATCCATGTCTGAAGCAGCAATTTTGACCACAGATGTTCCCCTTGGGACATCTGATGCAATAGTGGCTTTGTACTCAACTGCTCTGAATTGTGGGGCATTGTCATTGACATCTGTTAGAATTACATTGATAATACAAAAGCCTACTTTTCCACCACCATCATTTGCCATGAGAGAAATAGGAATAACTTTCTCAATGGTATTCTCCCGATCAAGGCTCTCTAGTGTGAATATCTCTCCATTTTCATTGACAGAGAACTTGTCTTTCGCAAAGTCATTGACAATATGGTATGTTAGCTGCCCATAAATGCCTTCATCATCATCTATTGCTTCAGCTTCTGCTACCAAGGTACCAACAGGTGAGTTCTCAACAAGTTCCACCACATTGTCCACCTGAGGGAAGATGGGGTTGTGGAAGTTGGCACCGATGACTGTCACTTTGACAAGGGCTGAGCTTCTGAATACACCATCTGACACTGATACATTGAGGTTATACAGAGGCTGCATATGTGGCCTACGGTGGTTGGAAATGACAATGGCACCTGTGCTTTTGTCCATGGCAAAGTTCAGATCCTCATTGCCAGAGATGATGGAGAACTCCAATGTGTCAGAGTCTGAGCTATCGGCATCGAATGCCTGGACTTGGATGATGAAGTGACCACGAGGGGCTAATTCACTGACAGTAGCTTCATAAACATCCTCTGTAAATGTGGGAGCATTGTCATTCAGGTCGGTAACATCTATTGTCACTATGACGTCGCTAGAGAGGGCTGGAACTCCACCATCCACAACACAAACCCTCAAGTTATGTTTTTGACTTTCCTCGTGATCAAGCACTTGAGCTGTCCAGATTATTCCTGTATCACGATCAATGCTAAAGTAATCTGAACTCTTCCCCTTTTCTTCAACCAACTGAAAGAAGACTTCTTTGTTGTTGCCAGTATCAGAATCGTTGGCATCAACTTGCAAAACTGATGTGCCAATGACAGAGGCCTCAGAAATACTGGCATTGTAGGCCTTTGACAGAAACACGGGGGTGTTATCATTTACATCTTCCAGTATGATATCAACAAACACTTCAGAGTGTGCTCCAGTTAGAGAGTCTGTGGCTCTTACACTTAACTTATAGGCAGGGTGTGTCTCAAAGTCTAGACGTTGAATCACATGTATAACACCTGTGTTGAAATCAATTGAAAACTGTTTGAAGGGATCGCCCTCAGAAATGGTGTACACTATACGAGGGCCTTCAGAGTCACTGGCCTGAACATGAACCACAGGCGAGTATAACTGGATGTTTTCAGGGATTTCAATACTATAGAAAGGCTTCTCAAACACAGGCATTGCTTTGTTCACCACTGTTATGGGCACTTCTACTTCTGCTGAGAGTGCTGGGTCTCCACTATCTTTTGCCATAACAATGATGACAAAATCTGTGTTAAGTGACTCTTTGTCAAACTTCGTTTTGAGTGAGATTTCACCAGAGGGGCTGATTTGGAAGTGCTCCTGATGTTCCTTCAGGTGATAGTAGATATCTGCATTCAGACCTATGTCTTTGTCCACTGCTGTGACTTGTCGGATGACCTGGCCTGCCTCTGCATCCATTTGGACCAGGGCATGATAGGGAAGGTTCACAAACATGGGTTTGTTGTCATTTGCATCTTCCACTTTCACAGTTACTAGAACATGGGCCCCATCTTCAGTTCTTTCCTCTCTGGTGACCTCAACAACAATATCAAATGTGTCCTGTGCCTCACGATCAAATGGAATTCCAGTGGTTGAGATTACTCCAGAGGTGCGGCTGATTTCAAACCTCTTGTCAGGGTTCAGAATTTTGTAAAACAATGGCTCATTCACCTGGTTCCCAACAGCAGCAATGACTGCTAGCGTTTTCTTCTCAGATGAATTCTCTTGAACATAGGCTCTGTAGGACTCCCTGGTGAACTTCAGCCTGCTCTCCCTGTTTTCCTTTACATTTATCTTTACTGTGGCAATGTTGGCAAACCTTCCATCTGACACCCTAACTTTCAACTCATACCTGCTTCTCAATTGTGTGACATTCTGAATGGAGATTATGCCCTTGATTGGATCCATTTTGAATTTATCACCAATATTACCCTCAGAGATAGAGAAGAGGAGTTTTGAGTTAGGCCCAGAGTCGGAGTCTGTAGCATTGACTTTGATGACCTCTACACCTTTGTATGTTGGCACTATGACGGTTGTCTCATACAGTTCTTGGCTGAATAGTGGTGAGCAGTCATTGACATCAATGACTTCAATGGTCACATTGGCTGCCATCTCAGCAAACAAGCGTGGCATTCCTAGGTCATGGACCTGGACTGTGAAACGGAAAATTCTCCTCTGTTCATAATCCAAAACAGTTGTACTTCGGATAGCTCCTGTGCTGGAGTCAATGGCAAAATAGTTATGAGCAAATGGTTCTACAATCTGATAGATGAGCATGGCATTGCGGTCACAATCAGCATCAGAGGCACGAATGACCAAGGGAGTGTTCTCATGGGTCAAAACAACACTGTTAATGGAGGCTGACTCACTGATCATGCCTATGAACTCCCTCTGGAGAAAGATGGGAGCATTATCATTCTCGTCCTTTAGATGAATCAGCAGTGTAGTGTTGCCGGCCAGTCCAGCCATGTTTGTGCCTTGTATGATAAGCCTGTATTCAGAGGTGGTCTCATAGTCTAAAGCTTTCTGGGTCACAACCACTCCTGAGTTTGGGTTTATATCAAATGCATTGTTGATATTGCCGCCTTTTATCTGATAGAAAACAGACGACTGGCTGATGGCTGTGACCAGGCTTACAAAACTTCCAGGATGGGCTGATTCACTGACCTCTGCAGAAAATTCCTTTTCAGTGAATTTAGGGGCTGCGTTGTCAGAAACTGTTACCACAATGTGTACAGTGGCTGTAGTTGACATTGGAGGTATTCCTTTATCAGATGCCTTTACAATAAGTTCAAACAGGTTCTTGTTGCTTCGGTCGAGCTCTTTGGCTACTGTAATTGTCCCCAGGACAGAGTCAATGGCAAATGAGTTTGCAACATTTCCTGTGAGAAAAAACAAGACAAAAATAAAACAAACAAAAATCAATGTATGTTGCTGCTTTGAAAGTGGTTTTGAATGCATAACTATATAAAATAAGGACACGTCTTTTTATCATATTTTTTCCCAGAAACCTGTAACGACTGTTAAGCATTTGTAAAGACTGTGCATACTGCAGTTATCTGAATTTAATATAAATGTTTTTATTCCTTCATCCCAAGACTTCAATTTGAATCAAAGCAAAGCCAGTTGCAATTCAATTACCTTGAGTCATCTCAACTATCTCAAATATGTATGTCTTCAGACAAAGGACCTAGCTAATAGCAACTCCCTCCCATAACACAGCTTATTGGCAGAGAAAACAATGGTGGGAAATTCTGAGGGGGATCTGCCAGTCTCCCACGTATTTGGAGATCCTCTGACAAAGTTCTCAACATTCTCCTACTCTCTGTAAAATATGCCATTCATGAGCAAGACCCAGTGGGCAGCAGAACTCAAGATGACTCACAGACATTTTATACGAGCTAATTCGATTTGCATTATTTTGCAATAAAAGCCCTTGCTATGAATATTTGTCCTCATAAACAATGCGAGGGAAATTATGGGTGACATGTTAAGAATGAGTGACACAGCACCTTTGGGGACATTTACCTGATTCAATACTGTAGACAATCTCTGCATTCTGGCCCTTGTCTTTGTCCAGGGCTGTAACCTGGAGCACAGCTGAGCCTATGGCAGCAGACTCAAATACACGGCCAGAGTAAGGTGAACCTATAAACCAGGGAGCATTGTCATTGGTGTCCTCCACATTGACAATAACACGAACCAGGTTCCTCTTGACTGGGATGTCCTGGTCGCGCACCTAGGAAAGAGAAAGTTGGATAGAGAGAAAGGCCGGTGGTAGAGGGAGAGGTGGAAGAAAACAGAGGGAGACAGACAAGAGCATGAGAGATGTAAAAGGACAATTGCTTCCCAAACAGTCACGTTGTAGTACGGCAAAGCTTACATTCATTTCATGGGTGCTTCATTTCCCCACGAAGAGAACAATTAAACAATAAACTGACAAGAATGGTTTCTGATGAGCACCATATGACTGGTCACAAATGACAAATGGGATCCAACAAATGATTAATCAATGCGCACTGAATGCCCACCTGCTTGTTTAAAGATGCCATCTACTGGAATTTCTCATAATTTACTATTAAGAAATTATCAGTGATGTTGGCAAAAAAGTGACCATCTCTGTTACAAACACATGCCATAATGATATGATTCATGCTTTAATTTTTTCCTGTTTGGGAGTTCTCAGTCTTGAGACGATTTATTTTGAAACGATACATTTCAAGAAAATCCCACAAAAGTCTCACTAAAAATATCACTTCATGAATGAAACAATGATCTAACAGTTTTTGCTAGTTAAGATAAATGGAGAATTACATGGCTCACTCACAGCAAAAGACAGTCCTGTAGTTAGCAATAGAATTTATTCAAATTCACTCAAATTTAAAAGGTAATCCCAGTCAAACAAAATCTCCATGCAAATAAAACCTGTCACCATCATTCGTATCATTACTGATCCGTACCATAACAGTGAGGGTGTGGCGACGCATGGTCTCATGGTCAAGTCCCTCAGCAGTGTACAGAGCACCGGTTCCTGGGTCCAGGCGGAACTTCTTCAGGCTGAATGGATCAGTGCTGCTCAAGAGTGTAAAGGTCAGCTTGTTCTTCTCGTCTTCATCCACAGCAGTGATCTGCAGGACCTCAGTCTCTGCTGGGGTGTCCTCTTGGACATTCACCTCGTATCTGGGCTGGGAGAACTGTGGCCGATGGTTGTTGGTGTCAATGACACGGATAAGCACCTATTGGGGTCATAAAACGAAATGATATAGAAGTGCATCACAAACCATGACTGTTGAAATAACGTGGCCATCATCTCAGCCTACTCTTATTACTTCACCATTTACTAAAGATGGTCATAGTCAATAATTTTCAGAGGATAAATGGACAGTTGAATCAATCAAATCAAGTCCAATGTCACAATCTACTTTTGAACATTTATTTCACAAAATCATTCACTGGGTAATTCTTAAGGACGTTCCACACAATCTTAAGTAACATGAAAACAAATTTGGGCAAGTGAGTCACTTTCTTCACAACAAAATAGGGACAGGGTTGATAAACTAATAAATGCTGCAATACTGAAAAATAATAGTAATTTCTTAAAAAATATCAAAAGACCAATGACATTACACCTGGAGCAAGCCATCCAACTGCTCAAAAGATAGGTTAATCCCACATTTATCTTAGCTGACTTTCAATCTCTCCCTCCCCCTTTCTCCCTCACACAGTCTCTAACCTTTTCAAAACTTGCCTTCCACACTCTTCAGTGATAAGCAATGTTGTGTAGTTATAGAGTAGATCAATAGATCTAATGGCAAAAGCAATATTTTAACCGCATGGTCACTTGCAACAATGAAAACAAGAAATCAATGCTGGCTAACCCTAATGTATCCAGATGAATTGAGAGCTACAGTATGCAAGGAAACGAGAGTAGGTGATAAATTTGCAAGTATATTCTTGTAACATGACAGTAAGCTGCCAAAAATGGAACGTAAAAAGGTCTAGTCAGTGATACAAACCTCACATGAAGTAATAATGGAATAGTTCAGAATGTGTTAGGGTAGTTATAAAGCATGTTTTAAGTTTAGGGTACTGCAGATAAAATATTCTGCTAATGCATAAGATATAGCCATTGTACATTTTTAGAGAAATATAACTTAACCACTCAGACTCTACAGTAAACTCATCCCAGATTCTCCAGCCTTGGACAGCAAAAAGACAAGTGCAGTCTTTGTGTTTTTTTTTCCACAGCAAAGAATCTAACATCCCCACACAGTAAAATTCCATTGGGGGCATGTTTTATCAACACCAGCCACCCGTCTACTGGACTTCCGACAGAGGATTATGGAGAGCTGCTGGAATGCCATCTTTGCTTCCCAGACCGGTGAGGAGCTTCTACCATGGCCAAACATGGGGAACAAAAGGATCAGCTCAGATTAGACACCTGCATACCAGACACCAGGGGGTGATGTCCCACAGGGGAATGGACAAAGCCAAGCTGTGGATGCTGGAACAGTGAAGGGGACTAGTCAAGAAACAGTTTACCAGTTGACCAGTGTTTGCCAGATCCGTTCAGACATCAGAACTGTCCACTGGCGTTTTTAACGTACAGCACTGTTAGCCTATTTCAGAGACATATATCGACTCACTCTGACAGGAGCGATAACATTTACAATCTGTTTTACGCTGTGATGTTGGCAATGTTGGCGAGGCTCACAGATGCCATCTTGTAGGGGGGCTAGGACTGCCTGCTAACTGTCAGTGTTATAAACTGGCACTCTGCCATCATTCATGTGGCATGTGTGAGTCATGTCACATTTCTAAGAAGAAGAAAAAAATTTGAAAAATGTGAATTTGGGCCTCTGGTAGGTGTCGGGGTATGCTTAGCCACTTGACAATCTATTGCATTCCAGGCATCTCTTTTCATGTCATGCCAGACATCATAGTGCACAGGATCCCTGAGGCCTCACAATGCACCTTCCACATACAAACACACACAAACACACACACAAAAAAAATGCACGTCCACACACACATCCACTCAGAGAGGCTGGTCAATGTGTGTCATTCTGGCCAGCTTCAGATAACACGTCTTGTGAAAAGCAAGCCATTCACAAGGTGTGACGTTCTGATAATGTTGTCAAGAAGCAGAAAAGAATGAAACCTGGACAGTAGTATCCATAGTATCCACAACCATCCACAATGTACGATTGCATGTGCTTTGGAAGGCTATTCTGGCTATTCTAAAAGGCTATTCTGCACCCCCTCCCCCACAAACGACATGTGCACACAAACACACCTTCCCCTTTGCAAGGAGGCTCTACAACACTTCAAAGGAGCTTTGCCCCCAAACATCACAAAGCGGCATGATACAGCCTGACTGCAGTAGAGATGCTGGTGTAGAAGAAATCTCTGTGGTCTTTGTACATGCCTTCCTCTGGGAATGCTGGAGAGGAACAAGATTGGGACTAAGACACAAATGTGACAGATGGAGATACTGAAGGAAAAACTGCTGGGAGGGTGAGATGAAAGTAAGTAATAGGAGAGAGTGAGACACAGAGAGAGAGAGAAACCAACCAAAGCTAAGAGAGATGGTCAAATTTAGAGAAGAAATGAAAGAAACGTACCAACAAAGGAGGTGACAGAGCAAAATGCAAGAAGATAAAAAAAAGTCTGAAATAAAATGGTCATCTTTGACACAGGGGAGGAAAATGTCTAGAGTATAAGTAAATGTAGGTAAGCTCGTGAAAGAGAGATTGATAAAGAGTGAGAGACAGACAGACAGTCATTGTAATGTGGACTGAGATAACATTAGAAACAGGAGCCCAGGAGCAGATTGTGGGCAGAACAGCTTGAGGTGCTCCTGTAGGGCCAAGGGAGGATGTCATGGAGCTGGCGGTGGGGGAAGGGAGACTGGGCTGCATGCCCAGGCTGCCTTGTTGGCGCAGCTCCTGGCTATGAGGTGCCCATGCTGGAATGCTACACCCCTCGTCTGCATCAGCTGATCCATCAGAGACGCCTGCATGGAGCTACAATGGTCATATGGAAAGCAGACAAAAAGAATGGCCAACTGTGTTCCATAGACCACCCAAAGGCCAAGAGCCTCATACTGACAGCACTAACAGAGTCACAGCAAGGTGACATACTGGACTGGCAAAATCATTTTCTTGATTTTCCGTTTGTTGTTGTTGTCACCACTAGAGAATGAAAAACATGTTTGAGAACAAAACCATGCTTATCAGAAATAGACCACAAATAAAATAGTGCATGCTGGATTAAGAAACACCTTTAGTGTGGTATCAAAACAGGAGGAACACGTGGAAGCTTTTACAGTGCCCACTTCCCTCCTATGCCATGCGTAGGAGAGGATGGCCCCCCCATGTTAGGTGGCAGGTTCTGGGCACAGACAGGACATTGGCACTAAGCACTTGTTCATGTTCCCAAAGCAGGATTAACACAGCCCACTACCCACAGAGGTCCAGTGTTCTTGTTTGTGCTTTATTCTACCCAAACAGAATAATCATAATCCTTGCATGCCTGGCCAAAAAAATGTGGAGCTTTCAAAAAATGGAGAGGGAGGGAATTAGAAAGAAAGAAAAGGAGGGTTACAGGGACAGAGGGAACAAAAAACAAATACATTCCAAAGAGAGAGAAAATAGGCCAGCCCGTCTGGCAGCACAGCTTCCACATGACTTTGATTTGAGGAATAGATAAGTGAAACTTTGAGCTTTCACGAGGTGCACTGCATGTGTGATCGAGTAAATCTAATTTTCGATGAAATTCCGTACGGCTTGTTTCAGAGGTTAACGGGATGCAGCCATAAAAAAAAAAAAATAAAAATAAACACTCAAAAACAAAGAAATAAAACTACTCCTTTGCACACATTTACCAATTGGAACTTTCTCTTTTTGGGTCCCATTTAACGCTGCAAGCACAGATCAAGACGAAGTTGGAGAAAAGGGATTACTCAACATCATCTCCACTGTTTCATTTCAGGTAAAAATGCTGATGACTAATTGTTTGTTTGACTAAGAGTCAAGTCAATTGTTTCTGCAGGTTTAGACACTAAAAAAAAAAAATGTTTTCCTAGAAAGAAATACTAAAGCAATATAGTGTTTTTCTTTAAAAAAAAAAAAAAAAAAAAAAAAAACATTAAAAATATATAGTGAATTTCTGAGCCAGAAATTCAGTTCAGAATTGTGTTGAAGGAGCTTTGTTCTGTATGTGAGCCCATTTGGATCTATTGTCACCTTCACATGCAGCGCAGTCTTTGTGAACTATCTCATGGATTAAATCGACCACTAAATAAACCAATGTATTGCAGCCTGCTAACCTTCTAAGCAAGTGGAATATCCCTTTTGGCTTTCACACAGTTTGAACAATGCTTGAGGCCTGCGTGTGTAATATATACTAAAATAACTAGGATAATAATGTATAGAATGTAAATAATAATCCATCTCTGCAATGATATAAGATGGGAAAAAGGTTTAAAACTAGCATCATCATTGAAATGCTTATTTCTATGATGACACAAAGACTGCAAAACCCGTTCTGCGCTGCCAGTGGATGACCACATAACCGTGTGATTGGTTCACGTTGGAAGTAGAGGTGTCTAGCAGTGGAAACAAAGGCCATAACACATATGTATGAAGACTGAAAACAATTAGTCATGTAAAACGACAGGAAGTCTAATACAGATAGATATGGATATTCCGACAACCAACATTTTTTTAAAAAAGGGCTTGTTCCTTTAAGCCTGCAAACCCAATACCATCTCTAATTATGTTATGTCATTTTTTTTTGTCAACATAAGTTCTTGAAGATGGGAAAAAATAGTGAAGATGCTGATATTTAGACCTTTTTGAGTAGGCTAACCTTTGAGCATGACTAACTTGGACTTGAAATGTCAATGCATGCAGTACTGTTGAGAGGCTTTTAAGAATATATCTGTTGCCAGGGTTTCTGAGGAAGCGTTTTACTTCAGGATGGCAGAGAGAGGGAATCATGGCTCTGACAATAGTTACTCTGTGCCCATTTTGAAGGTTCTCCACTGAACTAAGGATACGCTGCTTCCGTGGATGAGCTGTAAAATGCCAGTGAAGGCGGTGCTTCAGCAGAGGCTCAGTGGAGCACAGAAACCAGATGATGAAAGGCCTTATTCATTAGGAGTGACAGCAAGTAGATTCTTTTCCAGTTACATTTCTCTGAAGTCCTCTTTTGAGGACAAGGGACAAAACATTTTGAATACTGGCATCCCATATGACCCAAACTGCCATTATAGATAGGGATTTCTGAGCAGATGTGTTAGAAGTTCAAAATCTCATGGACAAGGCATGACAATATGAACAAAATCCAAAGACCAACCACATGCCTAAAAGATTTTTAAGCCTGCAGTTCAGCTGGGATGCCAGATATGCAAGTAAAATTAAGCTATTGTATATTATCAATGCAAAGTGCAGCTTGAGTGAATTGATCAAAATGGCTAAAATATGAACATAGCATGTGATGTTGAGTAGCTTTTAAAGCCTTACTTTAATTAAATGTTGTGATATTTAAGTATCCTTTTGTCAGTTTTGCAGAACTCAAACTGTGGCATGGACATGCTTGTATATGTATGTTTGTGTAATATATTTAGTTCAGAAAAGACCCATTTAATCTGTGCCACCCAAAGAAAATGAAAAGGTTTACAGGTTCAGAGAGAAGGAGCGCAGGGGAGGAGGTGGAGGCAGCTAAAGAATGCACACTTTAAAAAGACCTCTAGCTAGACAGCACCATCCACCACTCTAGCCCTGCTTCAGGAATGAGATAATGGAAGATTCCTGGAGCTCCCGGCCTGAGGAAATAAAGGTATTCTGATGGTAAGATGGTAGACAACAGAGGAAGAGGAATGCTGACTACCAGTATCATGGATTGAAGCCTGGTTCCAAAAACATCTCCATCAAACCAATCCACCCAAATCTGCAAATCTAATTGAAATGGTAAGAGAACATGCTACACAATGTTTTTATAGCTTGCTGAAAATGTATCCTAACTTTGAATTAATCTGTCTACCTATCTGCAAAGCTGTTCTGGGGAGATGGAGCAAGGAATGAAAATACAAGCATCAAAACACTGAAAATGCAACAGCAACTATCTTCTTAATACTTCCGCTACATGTCTCTGTGCTTTGCTCATTATTTGCTCCCTCCCTTCTGCCATATTTCACATGAGAGAAACATAACCATGACAACTCCCTCATCAGTTTCCAACTGTTTCATTAGCGTTTCAATTACCTGGGTGCTGACAGTTCGTGTCCCATCTGTGGCTTCCACCGTCAGGTTGTAATTTGATTTTTGCTCAGCGTCCAGGGGCCGCGCTACAATCAAGGTTCCACTGGCCTTGCCCACGTCAAAGCGGTTGTCATAATTACCACCTGTGGATTTTTTTTTTTTTTTTTTACAAACAATGAGGGACAGGAGAGGACAGGAGATTAGCGACACATCATCACCTGTTTAAGTGCACAGAGAAAGGTTATGCCTTTCACTGTGCACACACACTGAATGGGATACTGAATGGGAAGGACCTACGAGCATCTTTTTACTATGATGATGTTTAAGCTGTTGATGTCATTAACTTTTAGTACAGATTTGTTGTTTATATAAGAAATATACATAGAATAGCTTTTACATGCAATTAACAATAACATCCATACTATTTGTGCATAAACATATATTATCTCTATGTGTCATATCATCTAAATTTAAGGTTCATATAAAAATAAATACAAAATGATATACATTACAGAAATGTGAGAGGTTTCAACATACAGGGGTATAATTGTACCTATATAATAACACAAAGTCATATGAAGGGAAGGAGTTTTTCCTGGTCAAAAGACCTCTCAAGATAATCAGGTCACAGGTTTGGGGAAAAAACTCTGGCATGACATCAATCCAGTGGCACAGCACAATTCAACCACACACCACAGACAGCACCAACAGACAATGTAAGATGATCTCTTTATACAACACAGCCTATTAGGAGATCCCAGCAGCTACCTTCTGCTGTACAGTTGTGGTCACAAGCCATCTGAAGGATGTAAAACATCTGAGTATCCTCTATGTCGTCTTGCAAAAATCCAACCAAACAGAACATTCCAGAGAAAACAGAGTAGCAGAGCACACAGAAAAAGAAGAGAAGAAAAGTGTGTCAGTCAGAAATTGATTAGAGGGAGGAAAGGGTGGAAGGAAGGGAGGGAGGGAGAAAAGGCAAGCATTTTTGAGAAATGAAGAGTTTATGCAGTGAAATGTATCTAAAGTCATATCATGCATTAAGTGTTCATCTGAGGTTAAATCATCCCATTCAAGAAAAGACTAGAGTTCACACGCTTTGAAAAGGATAATTGCTAGTTTATCCCAACGCACTCACACACAGACAAAACTCAGTAGTGTTAGTCCTAAAGTGTAAGAGCTTATCAGCCTATGAGGCATTTCTTTGGCATAGAATATTCCCATGCATGCACACACACACACACAATGGTACGGATACATGTGAAAGAAGCTATACCTGTGATTTCAAACCAAACAGGAACGTCAGAAGATTCAGTGGCAATAACGCCCACCATGTGTGCCACCGGGTCACTTTCCATTACGGAGAAGGAGAAGGGGGGCTCCTCAAATGCCAGCGGAGCTGCATCAGCTGGCACCACTGGTTTGGGAATCCATTCGATATGCAGACGACAAGTGGAGGACTTCTGAGGACGCCCATTGTCCACAGCTTTAATCTGTGAGAGAAACACAGAGAATAAAAGACTGTGTTACACATTCTTAAGTGATAATATCCTTTCAAATGAGTCTCTCTCTTCATGATGACATATAGAATGACTGTGATCTCAGCTCTCTAGTTGAGTAGTTAGGCTACTTGGCTTGCTGCATATGTATATATATATAGATATAGATATATAAAATCATAAAAAGATTTAGCTAAGTCTGTATATATGAAGAAACCAGAGGTAAAATCTTGTATCGTGTGACGTCATTTGAATTTCCTTTGAATGCGAGGAGATTGCGGGAGTTGTGTGAATATTTGCTGCTAAGGCGAAAAGATATGTACTTAATTTTCACAATATCTTTACTTCCTTTTATTGATTAGATACTGCTCAATAAAGAACAGATTTGGGTGTGGTAAAAGATGGTAATCAGGGACGTTGTGTGAAAATCAGTTTACTTGTAATTGACAGACTAGCAATCTACAATGAGGCTGAGCACAAGGTGGAGCCCTGGGATTAGATACTCACCGTGAGGATGTCATATTCTCCGGCAGAGGAGAACTTCTTGGATGACACCAGGCCAGTCTTGGGTTCAATGAAGAACTTGCCGTGTTCGTCTCCCTCCTCGATGCTATAAGAGATCTCGGCGTTGGGTCCCTCATCGCGGTCCGATGCAATGACACGGTATACTGGGTCTCTCTTGAGGGCCCTCTCTTTCTCCGGCTTCTCCCGCTCAGGGAGCTTGATCTTGTAGATCTTTTCTAGGAACAATGGCCTGTTGTCATTCTCATCGAGGACTTTGACGATGACGCGAACAGTGGTGGATTTAGCAGGAATGCCATGGTCGGTGACCGTGATCTTGGATGAAAAGAAAGTATAAAAACCTGATATCAGACTAAGACGTATATAGACTCAGCAACATAGGTGCTAGCATATTTTAAAGCCCTGACACAGACAGAGAACATGACTCCATAAACATCTTTGAACAAACCCAGTTTCAGTGAGTAATGTACAACGTTACGTTAAGAAAACGTTGAGAAAACATTAAGAAAGCTTGAACATTATGTACAACTGTGCTGAGAATTTATCAAAAAGCTGTGCTTGATCATCATTCATCATTTTTCAAAGCCTTGAATTAATCAAAGAGATGTAAAAGGAAAGCTTTCTTTTATTCTCTTCCTTCTCCTTTAATTTCACTTCTTGCTTAGCGAGTCAACTGGCTGCTAAAATTAAAAGGCAATTCCCTCTGAAATTAGCTGTCAAGGGGTCTTTCCTAAGACACATGCAGGGCTTCAAGAAACAAATATGCTGCAGGAATAGGCTGTTATACATTCCCCGTTATCGAAGATGAATTGTTACCTTTTCTCTTTTTTTGTATAATGAATAAATTCAACGTACAAGTCAAACACTAGGACTAAGAACAAGTAATAGACTAATCCAAAGACCATGCTTCTTCCACACAAAAAAAGAAACAACGGTTTGACAAAAGGGACTCCAAATACACACCTCACATTCTTGTAGGTAGTATAAAAAAAGATATAGTGGCACCCAATTGGATAAGATAAGAATTTATGGGGGTCTTGATTCAAGTCGTGGCATCAAGACTGTCTGGTGGCATGCGTCACACTTTGCTAATTTGGCCCCTGTTTGAACAGTCCAATGTGTCTAATCTTTTGAGGGCAGAGTTTAGGGAGTTTAATGAAAACCAAGAGCCATAGGCTGACCTAAACAAACACAGTTTTCATCTAGTCAGGACACAGGGGTTTGTGCATCTCAGGGCTGGCAAAGATCTGAGCAATTCCAGCTTAAATGTGCAAAATACTGTAGAAGGGCAGAACAAATGTCAGAGACTCATTTCAAACCATCTGTTCAGCGCTTTGCTAAAAACACTTAGGAGTCTGGGGCCAGTCATACACCATTTGGTACCATAGTTTCAATTACTAGCTTGATGTGTTTTGTTTTTTCCACAAAGCGTCTGCAGCTGCCCGTTCTATTTACACGAGCGGAATTAATTAAATGGGATGACAAGAAACCTGTGAGTTTTAATGTCTCTCTCTCAGGAGCGACATGTTGGTGCCCATCCTGTACTGTGTAATGAACATTTCCATTATGACCAGATTAGCTATTTGGCCTCTGCTGTGGTGGTTCAGTGCCCGATATTCTTTATCGTTTAGAAAAACATGAAATAGTGCTCTGTTTATGTGAGCAAGGGACATATACCACATTGAAATTAAATGAAAAGGAGAGATGAGTTAAAAAATAAACCCTGTAAGTACAATTTGGCACAGTGTCTAGCCTGCGTGTGTGTGTGTCTCATGTCGGACAATTGGGCAGACAACACCAAAGGCAGACTATGCACTTCACAAGCTTTCCAAAGGAAATAAACACTACCCACACTGCTGCATATCTGTGACAATCCCACCATAGATTCAAAGGCCAAATTCGTGGCCTATACTTTAACTGCAAATAAATAAATGGCCGTGGAAGAATGGGTTAAGAATTGTGAAAAGAAGATTCATCTCCGCTTTTCCATTGCAGGGTTGTCTCTATGGCTCCAAGGCTGGATGCCTAGCATGCCCTGACATGTCCCCCAGAAGTTGTTTACCCACCCCCTCCTCAGACGCTGGGCTCTCACCCTACCGCTAGAGCCCACACTGAGACCACACTGAGACCACCGACAGCAGCCTGGCCTTTGCTCAAATTCCCCCACTCCCTTTGGCTCTCTCACACACACACACACACACACACTCACACACACACACACACACACACTCTCACACACACTCACACACACACTCACACTCACACACTCACACACTCACACACTCACACACTCACACACTCACAGACACACACACACTCACACACTCACACTCACACAAGGGGGCAGTAACTTGGCTGCAGCTCACCGAGGGTTGATGACTTTACCTGGCTTGTCTTTTCTTTTCTTCCTCTTGACGACGATGCACTGTCTCTCTCTTTCTCTCTCTCTCTCTGTCTCTCTCTCTGTCTCTCTTTCTCTCTCTCTCTCTGTCTCTCTCTCTTTCTCTGTCTCTCTCTCTCTGTCTCTCTCTCTGTCTCTCTCTTTCTCTCTCTGTCTCTCTTTCTCTCTCTCTCTCTGTCTCTCTCTCTGTCTCTCTTTCTCTC
>OOFE01005086.1:2173-18696 GCA_900323365.1 Monocentris japonica
GTGGCCTTTAATTGGACCTTTAATTGGCCCGGACAGCTCAGTTGGTAGAGCATGAGACTCTCAGTCGCAGGGGCGTGGGTTCAATCCCCACATAGTGTAAAACTGTAACCTGTAAGTCGCTTTGGATAAAAGCGTCTGCTAAATGACTGTAATGTCTCTCAGCTCAGAAATCTGTCTAACCAATTCTGATGTATGTTGTGACACAGCCTACCCACCACATACAAGAGATGGAGCAAAAAGAAACCAGAAAATGGTGCACACAATTACGTAATTGAACGGTCCAGATTTAAATGATCCATTCTGGATCCATCCAGGCTAATTTACCTGGGTTTACTCCTTTCTGAACAATGGATACGGCGAGTCAACACTCTCGGTCTCCCACTACCCTGCTGTGACAGAAAATGACTTTCAACAGCTTGATCGAATTAATTGGCTGGACTGCTGGGCGGAGGGGGATAGCTAGACCATTAGCTATTGAAAGGGAAAAGATTGACATGTACGCTGTTTCTCAGAAATAACTGAGAGGGAGGACTGCGGCTAGAGGGAAAATGAGGGGTACAAAGAAAGCATGCCTCAGATGTGGACAAAAGGATAGATTTTGCAAAAATGAGGCTGCTTTGTTTCCTCTCTTGCCTAGAGTCAGATGTTTTGCTGTGCTCCGTCTTGTGAAGCGTGACTCCCTTTTCTCCTTCGACACAAAACCTATCATTTGGACATTTATGGGTGGAAGAGAGAAAAGCAGCTTTACACAGAGACAGGAATAGAGGGGTTGAGGGTTGCGGACTACGGGGGTGTGGTGACAGCATGAAAAGTATTCCATGTAGCGAAGCGGCAGTCGTGTCGTACATGACTAGCTTCCTCGACATCACCAGAACGCGAGGCGTATACAAGCCGCGACAATGGATGGTTGTGTGATAGTGCTAATTGCTACTGTAGCCTCAGTCCCCTCGTGGCACAGGAAAAGGAAAAGCAGACAGGTCACCTAGACCACGGATGGAGCTGGAGTAGTAAGGATGCCATGCTGCTGAGGGTTGTTTGGAGGGCAGGGCAGTGGCAGAGCGATGGAGCCCATTCTAATTGGATCTGTCAAAACTCTCCCACAGTTAATGTAGTGCCTCTATTAGGCAAACCTGCAGCCCACGGCCCGCAGCCTCCCAGCCGTGATTGATGGCTCTATTTGTTCCTTTGCTGTTGTTGTTTTTGTTGATGATGATAATGACAGTGGTTGTGCTGTTATCAAAATATTTTTTACTATGCTATCTATACTATCGATGCACAGGGCGCTGTGTTCCTGACTGTTGCACTCCCTTACTGTTGGTCACTTGCAGTGATGTAGTGGTAAATAAAAAGGTGGGTAAACTGTGTAAGTAATAAAAATATATAAACCAATACAAACAAAAATCAATAAAAATGTCAGAAAAGCATTAATTTATGTTCCCTTTACAGACCATTCTCAGCTCATTTTGACCACTTTGATGTTACTTCACACCATAAAGACTGAAAAAAAGGTGGATAAACTCTAAACAGCAAATAAAAACGTGGGTAAATTGAGGTCAGGTAACTCCACTACCTTGGTTACTTGTAACATTTGTCATCTGTGCTTATTCTACTGTTGCACTCATAAGTCTTCCCGGCAAAGTGAATCACCAGAAAACATAAAATGTAAATAAACCATTCCCGAGGATTGCAGGAGCATCCGCTCTCCTGTGGCTGGTTAAATGGGGAAAGGGATCAATATCATGCTGTGCCAGAGCCTCATAAATCTGGAGAAATCTTTGTTTGCAATATGACCCCTCTGCTTATCTCTGCCTCCGACTGGAACACAGAAACACCCTTTCCCAGGTTGCAGTGGGCTGCTACAGTGGCGTGTATCAACCGGCCCTCTGAGACTGTTGTGCTGTTGTCTTTCTGTTTACATCGTATCTCCGTGACTGTGTCCCAGCAAGGTTACGGATGATGAATGGCTTGAGCCAAAAGATTCAAACGGCAGTATTCCTCCTCCGGGACGCATGTTGCTGTTCCTCCTCTGTGATTCACTCTCCCTCTCTCTCTCTTAATCCTTGTGTCTCTTGGATATTCTGCCGTTTTCCCGTCTCTCTGTAAGACGCGTCATTTTCTGAAACACTTTTCAGAGCAGCTGAAGTCATATTTACATCCCCCATTCTTCTTAATTGGACAGAGCTTGCATGTCCAAGGCTCGCCTCCTCAGCGTACTGATGCTAGAGTTGTTGTCGTAGCACAATCAATACCCTCAGTGCCGACCTCAGGGATAGCATGCCTTTTTTTAGGCTCTGTGCATGTTTCATCCCATCAAAGCCTCACAGCCTCGCCTTGTGGATCAAGACTCCCCATATCCTCCCTCCAGTCCTCACACACACACACACACACACACACATACTTTCTATATATTACATTTTAGGCATTTAGCTGACACGCTCATCCATGAGTATAAGATGCTTGCTTACATTGTTCTGCTCATGTACATTGGTGAATGTTGTTTGCCTGCCACTTTTTGATCATCACGATGCCGCTTTCTTGGCAGGTCTCCCTTGAAAATGAAATTCTTAATCTCAGTGGGACAAGCTGGTTTAGAAATACATTTTAAAAATAACACTTTGACAAGACACATGGTTGTTGATGGACTCTGGACATGCATTGCTCGTTACAGGGATTGAACCTGTGACCTTTCAGTTAAAGGTGGTCTCTACACACACTAGGACATGCTCAACCACACTACACTTAAGTGTAATAAACATTACAAACTCATTGTCAGTGTAGGGGAAAGTAAACATAACTGTGGGCTGTCGATGAATCGGCGGCGACCACAGTAATCCCCAGCAGCCCGACTGACTCGATGCCGACACAGATTAATAACAGGGATTAGAGTGACAGGAATCGCAGTCAATGGCAAAGACAGAGGAAGGACTGAAAGAAACATGTCGGTCCAAACCAAGGAACACACACACACAGACACACATGCACATACACACACTCTCAATAAAGATCTGAAGCCGCCTAATTGGAAAGAATTTAAAACGCGTCAGAAGTTGATTCTGCCAACCTCTCAAAGAAAAGTGCTCTGAGGGTTTGTCTGCGTGATACTGCTATGTCATGGTGTTTTACGGACTAAAACATCAACAACTGCGTTTGTTTGGGGTTTGTAGATTGAATAAATACACGCTTTCCTGCTGACAGTGAAACAGCCGAATAATACAGTGCAATCAACCCATGAGGGGAATTTCAAGAGCCTCATTAAGCAAACTTATCAGGAGTTAATCTGTTTCTAAACTCTAATCTAGCAAGCAGCTCTACCCAAAGGATGGCAGAAGAGAGGGGCAAGACAGTGAAGAGCAGACAAAAGCAGCAGCCACAAATTGGCAGAGAGCAAAGACAGGCTTCTCTTTTATCTGCTCTATAATAAAGCATGAAATAGGCTGGTTAACTCTCGAGTCTGGCCCAACACCAGCGTCCCCGTCCACTTCAGAGAGCTACATCCTCAATCAAAGGAGATTTGGGACAACAAAGACGCACTCTTCAGGCACTATAATTGCTTTCATGTTGCCCTGTAAATAAAGATGCAAACAAAGGAAATGTGTTCTCAGACATTTCATTTGCGTGCTCCGAGAATAAAAAAAGGGAATGCACTTAACGTTTAAAACCCCCTTTCTTGGGTTCAGAGCTTTTCCGATGACAGCCGCCACAGGCAGCTGATGGCGTGGAAAATGGGACTGTCCTGATTGCATTACCAGACAGAGGTGTCAAAGGCACCCATACTCCCTCCAAACTGCATGCCTCCAAACACAGATAACTTGGAGCGCTGCACATACACACAGCCTGGTCAGCAGCCTGATGGACGCTTTGTGCTAAAAGCGGCTCAGACACGCACAGGCAACATACATAACAACATAGACTATGCTACGTTAATGTCATCGCCTATCTTATCGCTGCGGGTAACCAGATCCGCTGCTGGTGCCATGAGGCTAGAGATATTGAAGTCCTATCACCTCTGCAGGGAGACCGGCCAACACCAGTTTAATGTGAGGCAGCACAACAAGCTCTGAGACAGCACGGGCAGCTGGCTGACAAGCAGGCCGATCCCAGAGGACGTGCCCGTCCTGCTGACCGGCACACTCTACACACATACTGCACAAGATATTTGTGTCCGTGTCGACGTATGTGCGTCCTGCAGAGAGCATGTGTGAACGCGGTGCAAGCAGGAAGTGCGTTAAACTGTTGACAGCACAAGGGCGAGTGTGTTGCTTTGTGTGAAACCAGTTTGCCACTGCAACAACAGGTGTGACATGTACGCCTGCAGTCAAGAATTTGATCTAGTGATGTGCTTCACGCTGTCTTACCACACAGGTTTTAGGTATGCTCACTTTCTTGAGGAGTTTGACTATTTTACGCCGATGTTTCTCAACATTAGCAATGTAAACGCAACCGTCAGACATACAGAATATGAAATATGAATACCACCAATGCCACACTTTGATTTTTAGCGTATCTTATCGATTAGGAATTTGAGAGATTGTTTCATCAAATTCAATAGATAGATAGAACAGTGCTCACCCATCTAGGTTTAGACAGGAAGATGTGCAAGCCCTGAATACCATAAAAACAGATATAATGTAAACGGATGCAACTTCCTCCACATACACAAACAAACACAGTCGCACACACATACCCACAAACACTCTAAACACAGCATGTAATCATCCTTTGCTCAACTACTCCAAGCTGCTTTAATTTCAGCAGAGAGCTAATTGCAATTAAGATGCGCGGGGTGTTGAGCTGGGAAGTAAAGGGAAGTAATCAGTGTTGATTATGGAGCCTAAGCCTGATCAGAGTAAATCATACGCTGTATGGCTCCCATCCTCTCTCCCTGCCTGGATCTGAGTAAAGCATGACACCAGAACGGAGCCTGTTTTTAGTGTGATTACGTCTCAGACAGCCATGACAGCACTATTGACTCCAGCTCTCTGCTAGATTTGAAAGGATTACGGATCACGTGACCGAGTGAGGTTGACCTAATCATGTCTTGCCCAGAGCTACGCAGTAAGATGTGCTGTGGGTCAATAAGTGAGTCTACCCAAACACAGGGTCCACATAACACTCAACGCTGTCAGCCTGAAATGAATGGTTTCCTCACCAGTTGTCGCAGTTTCGTAACCCGGGTTTGTTTAGGAAAGTGCTCATTATAGCTGAAGCTAAGCTATATTCAGTAGTATGAAAACACAACAGCAAAATGAAACTGTAAATAGTCTCAGAAAAGCCAAGGCTATAAGTTCTTGGCTATATGTAATTAGTTGTCTAAAACTGTTTTTTGGGGATCACTAAAACCAAACACACTTATAGTCGACGTTCTGAGAAACAGTGAAGTTATGCAATATAATTGATCTTTTTCATTTTTTTTAACTTCACTGTGTCTGATAATTGACATGTCTAATCCATCTATTCCTACATTTAGATGGCGTTAAACGACACGAGATTAAACGTCTAACCCTGCATCGATCTGGCGTTGCAGCAGCGTCACAGTAGGCTACTGCATTCAAAGTATTTCATAAGCAATATCAGCACACATCTTTACTCCCCCGTAGGCCTACAACATGCATCTTATAGAGCAGCACTGCTCAGACAAACAGCTGTTTACATCAAAACTACAAAGAACAAACGCTCTAGTTCTAATTCAAGATATCTATACTCAGAAAACAGTGACATCCTTGGCACTAACACCTTTTTAAACCTTGATGGTAGCTGTTGAAGGAGGGGAGAGCATTACTCATCCACTTTCCCCCACCAGTGACCTTCTGGTTACATGCCTGCTTCTCTAACTTCTTGGCTACTTCCACCCACTAGCCCATTGGCCTCCATTTGAGAAACACTAAAATAGAGTAAAGAAACAGCAGGCATTCTGGGCTCATCCTCACCCTTCAGTAGACCGCCCAGTGGTATTGGGTGAGCAATATCTGACTAGCTAGCTCTGCTGTAGACAGAGAAAGACATAGGAGAACCAACATTGACACCTAGTGGGGCAGTTTATTAAGGCAGAATAAATACACTATCAGTATGGCTTTGTATGATCAGTATGGCACATCTTCCACAATGTTTGTTAAAATTCATCTAAACTTCATTATATGAATACATACATTAAGAAATTCTTACAGTATAGCTGACTTCATACTTTCTGCTCTTGACTTGAGATGGAGCAGAAGAAATCCTTGGGCATAAACAAAGCTGTGAGGCCAGTTCCAACCATGATCGATGTGTAATGGGTTTCGGCACACTGCAGCCTGCAGATGTGCAGATTGAATTTTAAAAAGCATGTGCACGTCTTTCAGCACTACAAAACAATAAAACTTGATCAATTACAATCTGTGAATAAGCACAGACAAGCTAAGGAATCATAGACTTGAATGGAAAAACAGAGAAGTAACAGTGTGGGAAGTAACAGTGACAGTGACAGCACTCTTGGAGGATTTCTTGTCGGTGTTGTCTCAATCAAAGAGGTCAGGGAACATGTCTTTGCCGTAATCATTGAAGTTAAACTCGTCAACGGGGAACTGAACATCCTTCCACTTCTTAACGGTGATCCTGCCGTGTGGGGTATCCAGGGCAAAGTTCTTGATGGCCAGATTGGGCAGCAGGGCAACCTTCTTGAACTTCATCTCAAACCCCCATTCCTGTGAATTTACACAATAAAAACACTCAGCACAAACATCAGCTTAGATGCCTAGAGCAAGACAGTGCCCGATTCAGAGTTTTAAAGTAATGTTTGGTAAAGTTGAAGGCCCACCGTACCCTATTGCAGTTTCCGTTACTACAGCTGATCACACACCCAGGCTCCCAGTCCTCAAAGCTCCTGTCTATGACGACCTGCCCACCAACCTTATAGTACTTTCTGAAAACAAAAACACACACCAAGGTTAGAGCAGCCAGGGAGGTTTTTAAAAGCTTAGAGGTAGGTCTGATTTTTATTGCATCATTTGTTTATACCACAATGAGCACAACTCACTGAAACTCAGGGTTGACGTTGACATAGTGCGCATTGTCAACAAGTTTAATGTCATTGCCAGAGGCCACAGGTTTAAAACAATTTCTACACACGAGCTGGATGCTGGCAGCACTGTAGCGACTCCTCTTCTCTATGTTGAGGTTTTCTGCAAGCCGACTACAAATTATTGCCTCTGTTTGAAGCTTGGTGATCTGCAGGGAGAAAAAAAATAGAAGGTGATGGCAAACCATGACAAGGTAGAGTATAGAAACACTGAAAAGTGAGGGTTGCAGAGGCGTGCATGCTCACCTTTGTGCGGAACTCATGGAGACTCATGCCTTGGACGTGACGGATAGCTTTTCCAGTCAGCTCCTCCAGGTATTCATTGGTGCGTTCTCGACGAACCTCCGGTCCCCCTGCTGAGGCAACCACTGAGTACACGCTGTCTCTCGCCCGGGCACGTCCACTGGCCTGCTGCTGGGCAATCTCATTAGTAACCAGCCCATAGCGTACCACCAGGTTGCATTCTGGGATGTCAAGCCCCTCTTCGGCCACACTGGTGGAGATCAGGAGGTTCAGAGTACCCTCACGGAAATTACGGATTGTGTTTTGCTGCTCATTCTGCCAGCACCGATAAACAAAGACACATAAAATCTCAAACTCAAATACACAACAGAAACATCCCCATAGAGAGGTTAAGTTGTAACTAAAGGGGTGTTAAGTAATTTATTACTTCTATTAGTGGCCAACAGTCTCCTCCTACATAAATCTTTGTCCTGGCCACACCCCTCAGCCCTCCTGTCCCCTTGGCCTAAGGTGGCCTGTAATTGACACAAACACTAAAGTCAAGTTTTCACAACAGAGACAAGTAAGCAAGCTAATTAGAGTAGATATCCAACAGGAATGTAGAGTAATAAGGTAATATGTCACGATTACGATGCAACATACTGTAATAATAGTACTGCAATGTCATTTGCTTTTTTTGTCTTGAGCAGGAGGCTTTTTATCCTTCACAGCTGAAATGTCTTGCAACGCCTGACACTCGCTTGTAGCACCTTCCTACATCACCGCAGTTGAAAATGGGTGGGGGGAGGAGATTAGGAGTATTTTGAACTTCCACTGGGTAGGGCGGTTTGGTACCAAAACAGAGTACGGGCCAAACAGTGTCGTTGAGTGGTATTGATCAATAACCCTTTCAACCCCCTGAAGATTACATACCTGAGTATGAACATACCTGAGTCATGTAACTGATGCCATTTCCAGCACCAGTTAGGATGGCTGCCTTGATGCCAGCTTGCCGTAAGACTGGGTTGTTGAGGACCCAGTCATGTATGCAGTGAGTGCTTTTACGGGTCTTACAGAAGAGGATTCCCCTGGATTTCACACGTGAACCAAATTGTGCCAGCAGAGTGCTCTGAAGTTGGTCCATCTTTGGGTTGTCAAAGAGAGAATTTCTTGCCAGTCTCTTCAGCTCAACCTGGTTCTCTGTGTGAAGTAAGAGCAAAATGATTGCTTTCATAGTGAGCACAAAAAAACATCAGACACAGAGAATAAAATAGATAACAAAAGAAAAACTCATCTTCACCTTGGAAAAGCCCCAGCAGGAAGATGTCTGTTCCATCGATGGCTGAGCCAGACTTTGTCAAGTAGAAGTCCTCTAGGGAGTCATAAGCATCCATCATTCGTACTGTGTCATTGATGAGCAGGGCGTCGTTGTACTTCCTGAGGTGGAGTGCACATTGTGCCAGCAATCTGTTGCTCTCTCTCACCCCTAATCCAGGAAATACAAATATGCAAGTCATGCACGGTGTCAATAGGTGTCAGTTTTCAAACAGCAGCATTGTTCTTTCTCCCCACCCAGTCTCACATGCTCACATGCTTTCACATGCTTTCTGCTCGCCAGCACAAGTGAACACCCTTAAAACAGTCACTAACATTAACTATGTTACAGGTTCAAAATAGAAACGACTGCTTAACCCTGACTGCATTTGGAGAACAGTCATTTTTCTTACCCCGCTGCTCTAGAATCACCACATCTGCCTCATACTCCTGTGTGCCACTTTCCCTCAGTCTGAAGTCTGGAGGCAAGTCCATGAACTCATGGATCTGCTTCATCATCCACTTCAGATGATCCTCAAATGGATCCTAAGAGTAAAATAGCTGTCTCACAACTTTGTCTTCTTAACATCAAAATAATAAAAACAAACACTGTTAAAAATGTGTCTCACCTCATGTCTACTGTCTACAATGTCAAACCTTTTTATGGGTTTGGGCACCTTCTCTTTCAGCTCAGGGGCATAGGTTTCAGATGAAACTATGGCGGAATCCAAATTGGCACAAATCTATGGGTAAAGACGGGAAAGAGAGAGATAGATGTGGGGGATTAGTCAGAGCAGCTCATATTGGTCAAAGGTAGTGGAATGGAAAGCCAGAAGGCAAGCAGATAGACCCTGACCTGCAGTACATGCCCCACAGCAGTCTCCAGTGTTTTTGCACCGCTTGTCCCAGGTGAGGCAGTGAGGCCCAGGATCTGTGGCAGTCTTGTTTCTCCTTTCAGCTTCTTCTCCACGTAGCGTCTCATTATCTTATTGTAGACCGCCTCCTTGTGGGTGTGGTGACATTCGTCAATTATCAGTAGAGTGATGTCTGTAATGAGGAAACAGGAATGCATTTAGGGGACACGCATCTGTTGATCCTCTACGTATGATTGCCTATAGAAAGGTCTCAGTAAGGATGGAATGCAGTGGGAAAACGTCAGATGATTCAACTCGCCATCATAAGATCATAAACAAGGGCCTAAAAGCTTTACGAACCTGAGAGCTCAACATGTTTGCTGTCGTCTTTGTTGCTCAGGGCATTCTCTAATATCTGTGCAGTGCAGATGACCAGGTCTGAGTCCCTCACCACAAGGCCAAAGAAGTCCTTCTGGTCACATTCTCCACTCACTGGCATCAGGTTGTAGTTAGAGCCCAGGTGAGGCTTGAATTCTTTGGTGTAATGTTGGTCCACCAGATGAACCTAGAGATCACATCAGCAGCACAGTTATACTCCGGTCACAACACCCAGAGACTACCTTTTAATTCTACTGGGCATGAACGTTATGGCAATCATTTTGAACTCTGTCTGTTTACCTTGTTGACCAGAACCACCACCTTGGCCCGTGGCATGGTCTCCAGGTGTCTTTTGGCTACGTAGACGGCAGCACGGGTCTTTCCACCTCCGGTCGGCAACCAGATAATGATGTTCTCTCCCTGGAGAGCCCTTTCCACCACTTCCTGCTGGTATGAATACAGCCCAAAGTCTGCCATCCTGCACTGCCCTCCTCTTTGGGGAGAAAACACATCAGACACATCACCTTTTTGCCAATTGCAATAAATGGACAGGATTTTTTGTCTTTGTAAAATTGTTTATGTAGGAAGATATTGACAACTCAGTTACTGACATAAGCACATACTGACACATATAGTGCAGGGACCCACACTCAGTACAAGGACATAAAATCAACAGTAGTCTATAAATATAACTCTACATATGTACATTTAGCATTCTGCATCAAAACAGTTACCATCATAAATGCAACTGCAAATGCATGTATAGACTGATGTCAACCTTTTTCAACTCACCAGTCAGGTGTAACAGAGAACTGTGTATCAGCTGCTTCTCCTAGTCCACGGTCACCAGGAAATGTAGGTGGTAGGGTTTTCAAATGTGTTTTGATCAGCTGCCTGACACAGAGAAGGGAAAACGAAAGTAAAAGCCCTTTGCTCATTCCAGAGAAATGGGCCCACTGAGGGAGGCTCTGGAAGAACAACAGACTTCCACTTTCTAGTGACAGAGGGAGCCTGCATTACACACATATAACTACAGCAATGGATCTTTCACAAACCTTTCAGAATCTAGCTGTGGTCAACCTTTATTTTTTAAGCCCTTCAGTTTAAGTCTTTTGCCAAGTCTGTTGATCAGGAAGTGGCAGCTGTAATCTCTTCTTCAGCCTGAGATTACCCTAACAGGGCCCTACTTATTTGTGCCTATGACACCAGGAAAGCAAAACCTACAGCTCATCCTGGGAACCCCCTTCACATAACCAGCAACTTAGCTGGCTGGTTACTCTTCTCTCATTGGTTAGCACCTTTCTACACTTTTGGGTGTGTACTGTTTTTTCCAATACCTATTGTAGCCAATGTTGTTGTATAAGAGTTTAGAAACAGCCTGCAAATCCAAAAATTCTTTATAAAAAAAAAACTTTATTGTAATGAACAGTGTTAGTTACAGTAAATCGCATTTATACTATAACTAGAGACAGTAGGAGTCTTTATATAGTTGGAAGGTTCACTCACAGTCCTTTTTAAGAGAATCTGAAATGCAGCATAGGTAGATCGAGGGAGAAATGTGTAACTGACAACCCTGAATAATGCAACACTGACATCACTTCAGTTATTCAAAGCTAGTCATGATTCAAGTACAAAATACACACACACACACACACACACACATATATATATATAAACAAACATACACGAGTCAATGGAACACTCAACAAGCAGGCTCAACCAGCATCGATCGGTCACTTCCCAAAATGTCTTGGAAATAACGATGAACCAAATCTCAGGAAGTATCCAATCAGACACTGACCACTGGACAAAGAGCTGTTTGTACGGCAACAGCAGTGGCCATAAAAGTGAAGATAAATTGGATTTTTTTTTTTTTGTTTTTTTTAAATAAACATGAATGCTAGACTGTCCGCCATGCAACAACACCCATTACAGCTTGTGAGTATGAAGTGATTAATAAACCAGAAATTAGGTCCTTTGTACAACAACCATAACATGTATCCAAAAGAACAGACCAGAATTACTTGGTGGACTGCTGGTCAGACCCCCCTCCCGCCCAATGTTTAAGTCTTATCAACACAAACTACCCAGAATACCTCTGATCACAATAAATATACGGCTGTACGCTAAACGGGATCACCTAGTAGATCTGTGGAAACGACCTACAGAGTCTATCAAGACAACAAAACAATGCCAACAACTGCCACCTGCATTGTTGAAGGCGAAGCTACTTTGTGACCACACCCTAAATGGTTTGAAATAAAAACCCAGCAAGTGGAAAACGATGCTTCAATTACAGTATGCATTGCTACTGTATAGATAAGCATCCATTACGCTGTTGTCAACATGAAAACAGTGAGGCTTTCTTGAAGGCAACCTTGGGGAACTGTTTTTAGTTTAGTTTGCTGGAAATCTTCCTTCACTAGCAGTGTCTCAAACTAATCAAGACTCATACTACTACTGATCTTTAACTGTGAAAAGTCTTAAAAGGTCTTCACCTGTCAAGGATAGTTGATACTTTTCTTTATACCCATGATGTTGACAGGCTTGTTCAAGTGTCTGTCAGTAACAGAAGGCAACGTGGCTTAGGTCCCAAGGTCCAGTCTCCTGTGAGCTCTAAAATATGTACAACTGTTGGTGTGATGAGTTTTGAGCAAGAGAAAACTGGACTGAGCAAACGTCATGTGACAAAACCAGGGCAATCATACTGAAGACTACCTACAACTTAAAGAATGGCATGACTTTAACCGGGACCTGTCACTTTGGTACACTGAATGCAACATGTATATGAAGATTTATCATTAACTCATTGGGAGTATTGGAAAAGAGAAAACAACAGCAAATAACCAAAAGAGGGGAGAGAACATCATTTTGACACTTTGTAATGCTCGACTGGCCCGTTACCTACCATAATGCTCTTACAAGCCCTTCAATAATTACGTCAGTTGTGTACACAAACCTCCCTGCGTACACTTTCGTTAACTCGGGTATGAAAATAACTAGCAATGATTTCCTGCTCCGTGTTTGTGTGTGGCAACTGAATATGCCTCCTTGTCCATCTGTAAAGGAAGTTGTACATCATAGTTTATGGCCGATTTCATTTCTCAATCAGCCCTCCATCTTTCAACTTAAAGTAGAAGAATTTCTCCAATGTGTTGGCACACTTGCAGTACTCGCTGTCTGGAGGGTTGTACTCGCGACAATTGGTGATGATTCGCTGCAGGTCGGCGATAAAAAGCTTCTTGGTCACATAGTATCTGTTCTTCAGCCTCTCCGTCATAGTCTTCAGGTCTGTGGGCAGAAGGAGGTAGGAGAGTTATCATCCGTTCCTGATAATATGCTAGACGACTAGTTTGTGTCATAAATGGGAACTAGACAAGACAATTGCACGTCAGGAATATGAAAAGCTGGTGAATAATCGAACGGCGGCCTGCTCACCGATGGGGAAGCGGATGATCTCGTAGTAATCTGGAGCCTCAGATTTCTTCACCGGTTCCATGAAGGGCCAGGCGTCTGGATGAGTCTGGTCAATGGACAGAGAGGGCGGCGTTAGTCTCCCCTCTTAGCACTCCTTTGGAAGTTATGTTCTTGTCTGGTTGCAAAGAGTCTCTTACCTTTATCTGGGCCAGAAGGTTCTTCAGCATGTTGTACAGCAGATCAGGGTCCTTCACCTCTTTCCTACAAAACAAATTCAATCGTTAATGCTACTGAGTTGTAACTTCACATCCAGAACCACACTTAACACACACTGTAATGGAGAACTGATTACAACAGGGGTCGAGTAAGCATTATTTATTCAACTTTAAGGTTTTAACGAGATTGTGTATTGCAATCAGATGCACACCACAATCAAAACGCATACTGCAGGATTAGTTGCATTATTACAGGCGTGTTCGGCCATGTTTGTAGCATAATCCCAGCCTGCACAACATACCTTCAGTGTGTTGAGTAATGTTCTATGGAGACCTTCAATTCTACAATGCCTTTTTTCTAATTGAAATCAATTTATATGGCCAGCCCATAATGAAAGACATTAATCCTGGCCAAAACCTTGCAAGCGTGCAAAACTGTATGCAAACAGTAATTCTAACATGACTTATGAGCTTAGCACACAGTTACTGTCATTCATGTGAGCATGTCGACAACACGTCAACACTGATTAAAACTACGCATTGAGCTTACCCTTTCTCCTTGTTACTGGGTTTCCAGCCTGTCTCTCCTGAAAACAAAAACAATGAAATAATATAGATCATCCAGATCTTAGAATATTCTCTGAGGTACCCATAAAATGTCCACACACCAAAACCAAAACACTCACTGATGCCTGGAATGCTCTCCACAGGGATCTGTCGCACCCCCTCTTTGAAGCAGGTGAGACCGGGGTAAACCTTCCTGATCTGGCTCTGCTTCCGCTCAATCAGCTTCTTGATGATCTGATACGACATTGAAAGACATAGCCGATATTTAGACACAACATAACAGACAACTGGTCTTTCCTTTTATGAGAACGCCCCACAGGCTCCCATACCTCCTTCTGTCTCTTGATGATGTGAGACAGCTCAGTGTAGGGGATTCTGGGGTTCAGCTCGCACTCCATTAGGGTCGCTCCCTCGTAGTCTTTGATGTAACCAAGGTAGCGACTCTTCGGCACTTTGATGTCTTTGGAGAAGCCCTGCGAAGAAACAACAGATTACAGAAAGGCAACATATAGAAAGGGAGGGGGAGATATACAAGTCAAGTCTGCAGTACCTGCTTCTTAAAATAGCCAATGGCGTACTCATCAGCGTAGGTAAGAAAATAGAGGATGTTGTGTTTGATGTGGTATTCCTTTAGGTGGTTCATCAGGTGTGTTCCATAGCCCTTATATTGAAAAGAACAGAGAGGTGACAATCTGACACATAGTCCTTACAACTTTTCTTCTTTAAGGCAGAGTAGAACGCCTTCTAAAGCTGAGGAAAGTTACACTTCTTAGAGGAGTGCGCATGTTGTGATTGGTTATTTTTTAACCAATCACAACAAATAATAGGTAGGGTGTTACGGTATGAAAGCAGCTGACAGTTTATGAAAACAACAACAACCATAATGAAAATTGAGAAAGTGCCGGTAGAAAAGTTGGCAGCACTCTGATCATAAAGCACATTGGCTGTGTTGTGGCAGCAACTTGCTACAAATTGTGCATTGCACAACGCGCTTTTCATTATCAGCAAAAAAATGCAGTTTTGCAGCACTTTTCTACAAAAGATCAGAATCGTATTCTAAAGTCTATTCAGTTCTGCTCTGCTCTTATGGGTATAAATGGTGGTTATGTACCTTAACTTGCTCGTTGGATGTGACGGCACAAAAAACAATCTCCGTGAAGCCCTGAGTAGGAAACATCCTAAAACAGATGCCTCCGATGACACGGCCATCTTTGATAAGGGCTAGGGTCTTGTGCTTCCTATGAAAGTTGGAGAATTCAAACACTCAAAAAGTGTAGTGATAAGGCATTCAATAACCTAGTGGTATGAGAAATCTGCTTACGGGTCAAACACCAGTCGTGTGATGTACTCTTTGGGCATGCGAGGTAACTGATGAGAGAAGACGTTCTGCAGGCCGACCAGCCACATCAGGATCTTCTTGTTGGACTTCTGGGAAAGTGAGTTTCCAATGACGTGGAACTCTATGATGCCCCGCCTCTCCTCCAACCTGGCAGTCTCATCACGGGCAGCGTTTGGTGTCAGTAGGTTAGTCTAGCAAAATAACAACCAATGTCAGTATCAATCTAAATGTTTGACACAATAATATACATCCCTATACATCTAACCAAAAGAAATGACTACTGTCTGTGCTCACCTCTGGTCCCAGCATCGCAGCGGGGTCGGTGATGGTCATCATGACCTCGTTGACCAGTTCCATGGGAATGTCTCCCATCACTCGGATGCGCTTGGCATCTTCCAGAGTCAGCGCCTCTGGAAGCTTACGCTTCTCTCCTGAACAGGATAGCGAGACACGTGAGGCATCTACTCAGGATCTAGTGCAAGGTATTGGAAAATACATGAAGGAACCCAGTGCTCACAGACCTGTGATGGGCTCTGTCCCCCCTGTGTCCATGCTGCTCAGTGAGGAGCCACTACTCACACCCTTGGAGAGGGAGGCGGAGCCAGACACTGCAGCAGGACTGATCACTATAATGAAGAGATGCAGAGAAAAGTTAATAAATTGCAAACTACTATGTCTCACATTCCTAAAACAGCCCATGCTTCAGAAACTCCCCAAATATAGCTCCTTTTATACACTGGTTTAGCTAAAATGGTTTCCATCCCCAGCAATATTCTAGACTTAAGTGTGTCTGAAGCAGATTGAGTGACTTTTAGGAAAGATTATTGTGTAGGATGAGAGAATTAAAGGGACAACTTGACACTTATCGGTATTCACCCGATTATTATTTAGTTTGAAATGTCACACCATTTTTTTGAGTTTTCAAAATCTTGTAGTTTTTTCCCAGCTTTAGAGGAGGGACCAGCTTACCTCTCAAGTTGTGTTTAAATTCCCAATGTGACCTGATCAATGATTCGAGAACAGTGCCTATCATTTAGAGCAGTTTTCTGAATAAAAGCCAAGGAACAGAGGTTTTCAGCTGAATCACAAAATATGTTTATGATCCTGTATTACGGTCTTCCAATAGGAGAGGTGTCAGTTAAATGCATGCATGTCACCCCCCC
>OOFE01005093.1:2160-19222 GCA_900323365.1 Monocentris japonica
CTGGCTGCCAGTGGGGCCACTTAGTTTCCAAAAGAGTTGCTTTGCTGCTGCTTGGTTTATATTTTTGTTATGATTTCAAACTTCTCTAGAGGGAAACTTATCACTGTAAACCATGAAGAAACAAAACAAAATGAAAAACATTTGGCTCATCAAAGGAGGTATATTTAATATGTTTAGGTTTGAAAATTGAGTTATTTTGTTTTGTTTGTTCTAAACAAAGGAAGCAGAACAATAGTGAGTAAGAGTATGTACAGGAGTGCTTCACTAATTGTAAACACGATTTTAGATTCTCTTTGAGAGCTTTAAACACCCTCACAACAAATCTACACATTTATTTCTTTGCAAAGCTCCCACTAATGACTACATTTTTGGAGGAGAAAATGCATCTGTATGAAATATGAATAAATGCATCATGATGAAACAATTAGCCAATGGCCTTTTATGTAGCCTGTGCACATACATTTGTATGGGTCTGTAATATTTGTGAACATATTTGAAACAATAAACAATGCTGTAGTGTCATATGTGCAAAGTGTCTACAAATTAACATCCTCACTCCTCAGTGGAACTGAATGGAAGTACTGAGTTGAGCACTCAGAAAGTCCAGACAGATCCTCTCTTGATTGAAGTTGCATGATTTAAGGAATAGCGTAATATTCAATCAGATGTTGTGCCTACACCCTATTGGAGGTAATGCCCAGTGGTTCATCGTGGGATGATACACAGCCTTGGAGTCAGGAGCTCTCACATAGCATATGGGGTGCGCTCTACCCCAGCCCTCTCACCACTCAGGAGGCAGATTGGACTTCTCACTCTCAGCTACTCCGCATTATTGTCCATTATCACACTGTGGTCCATGTGTAAGGTGACACTGGTGCTCTGATGGAGAGGCGACAGGGGGACCTAGACTGCAATAACATATTATTAGCTTTTTTCACAGCTCCACTGGGCTGGATTTACACTGGATATCCAGAGACCTCTGAGGGCAGCCCACTGTCACAACAGCAGTGCCCACCAGCCGAACAATTGCCAGAGATACACAGACGTGTGTATTGAATAGCCATGCACCCACAAAAGGCAACACATAAACGCACACATGGAGCATGTGTGTACACACACACACACACACACACACACACACACACACACACACACACAGTGCGTTAGTGTGTCTATAATAAGTGACAGGGCTTTTCCAGTTAGCCTCAATGTGTTGTCTTTCTTGTGTGGTATTGTAGTACTTCATGTTCTTCTTTTGTTTTGTATAAACTGTAAACATCTCTTGCCTTCATTGTGGTCTTCCTCAAGCAAACATACACATAGATAGATAGATAGATAGATAGATGGATAGTTTTGAAAAAAAGATGGCATCCAATGTGAGCAACAATGCATCCAGTCAAAGTTCATTCAGATTCCATATGAGAGAGAGTGTGGCACATCTGCTGTGCCTGTTTAATGTGATGCTCTTGTCCTTGGTAATGTTAACAGTCTCCCTTGTGACCGATGCCTCTTGTCCCGTCCCTGTTTATAAAACAGTCAGAACTTCGTTAAGGGACAATAACATCAGCCAAGCTCAATTATGTTGACATTTTGCTGACATGCAGATTGCCTCTCCTCAATCTTTTTATGTAAAACACTGATGTGCCAGTCACATATGGATGCATGAACTTTGGGAGAATCAATGGTATTGATGACTCATAGATCATACAAGTCAACAAGACTGACACCAGGAGAATGAATTCATTGCATGGGGAAAGTCAATATTAAATTGTAATCATAATCAGACAATGTGAGTTATGTATAATCAATAGCACAATTATTATAATAGAACGTGTCCTTGCAATACAGGCAATAATCTCATTCAAACAGGCTGCATTGTGTTTATTGTGTTGTTTGTGTACATGTGTGTATGTATGCATGCATTTACATTTACAGTACAATAAGATACAACGCGTAGCAGCATTTGGACAGCTTATTTAATGAAAAGACAGAGGTAGATCAACGTAAAAAGGAATTCAAATCTCCTCTAGAAAGTATCCCAATGAATATACCAATAATTGTTTCTTGATAGTCTGCCAGAACAAGCGTAGGCTATGCTAGCCTATGGGACTATTCTGAGTTGACATGTATTTGAGAGAAGGACATTTTAGATTCCCATAGTTACATAGCAGTCACACGTGATGCAAAAGGCCACCCTTAACCATTGTAAACCTCCATGAAACCTCTATGAAGTTTCGCCATGATAATATTTGAAACTATGGATGTTCCCCATTTTGTATTGAACTATATTGGAAGGAGATTGTCAGGACAGGAGTACAATATAGCTATGAAATCCAGTGAGACAATGGCATTTGATTGTCCTTTGGTGTACCCTGAAATATTGGATGGATTGCTGGGGGTTTCAGAAGAGCAACACTAAGCTCTGCAACACTGCAGACCCTCTTTAGTCCTTGGTCATGAAGTCACGACCCAAAAATAATTTAATTTCCAAACTATTCTAATTTATTTCACAAATCAATTAATGTAGTATTCCAAAATACTTTCATGCACCTTTCAAAACATGAAACAAGCAAAAACATAAAAAATGCAAAAAGGCCTGCAGTGGGCCTAATCCATAATGCCTTCATGCATTGTTCAAAACATGAAACCAAAAGTGCAACAAGGGATTTCACAAAACAAATAGTGCAGCAATCCACAATGCCTTCATGCACTGTTCAAATCATGAAACATACACAAACTTGCAACAAGGGCTTCTTCATAATACCTTCACTGACAAACAGATGAAACAAATGAAAGTGCAACAAGGGCTAAAAACCCCATGAAATAAAAAAGTTATTGAAACATAAGACTAAAGTTTGGTTTTCCAAAACACTGCTTGTCTAATCTAGAGACCGCAATAATATGGTAATAGGCCTGTCATGAACAACAGGATGGCCATACGCTTCTTAGTAAGTTTCTTTGGAGAAAAAAAACAAATGGGACTATGAGCTTAGTTATACTGCTGTTCACATGCTAAACAAGTCGTAACGAACTGCTTTGACCTAATGGGAAAGCTGGGGATGCCTTTTGCTCCTTACAAGAGTCTCAAAGTCTGGGATGATGGTAAAGCAACTCTGAGGTTCAATGTCTATTCTGTTCCTATGTTTTGTTTTGTTTTCAGCTGGACCAGAGCTGAGAAACCACTCTCATAAAGATAGGTTGTGCTGAATGGTAGGATGATTTTAATCGCATGGGTGGTGAGAGATGGATACTCAGTCATGTCATCACACTACAACTGAGAGATGCTTACCTCAGTGATTTTTTTTCAGCATCCTATCACATCAGAATCAGAATCAGCTTTATTCGCCAAGTATGTGTACACATACAAGGAATTTGACTCCAGTTTTTCCATTGCTGTCTTGTACTTTCATAGAATAGACATACTGCAAAAACAAGGACAACAAAGCTGAACAAGCTAGACATAAGCATAAACATTTAACTGCTAGGTACAGATGTAAAATATATATAAAAAAACTATAAAAATTGTGAACAAGACAATAGTGCATTGATGCAGAGTGCAAAGATGCTGAAATTAATGTGGGATGATTATGTACAGGTTACTTTATATACATGAGGTAGATGGATATGACAGGATATGAATGTATACAGTATCTACAGTATATACAGCGTGCTTAGAATGTATTGACAATGATGATATATTAAAGAAACTATGTTAAAAAAAATGAGAGCTCCACCAACTGACTCCGTTGCTTGGCAACATGACACTTTCCATCTCCATTCCAAAAGGATCACTTATCCAGTGGTCATCCCTGTGTTGTTCAGGGAAGTAGTCGTTGAAATGTTTTTTGTGAAATGTGCAGTTAGTTTTCTTCAGTGAATTTTTGCCTGTGCTGTCCAGGTGTGTAAATTCATGACAAGCATTGGCTGCTAAGGCCTCTTTGTGCAAAAAGCAATGGTTCCACGTTGCATTTGGTGCCTTTTCAATAATTCTCTTCACTACCCCAGAGTGTTTTCCAGTCCTGGCAGCTGCGCCATCAGTTGTGATTCCGACGCAAAAATCCCAGGTTAGGCCCACCAAACCCAAATATGAATCCAAGGTATTGAAAATGTCTTCTGCAGTTGTAGTGGTAGGAAGCTCTCTACTGCAGAGAAACTGCTCCTCAATGTCCCCTTCCCACACATGCCTCACATAAACCAGTAAAACGGCATGGTTCGCCACGTCCGTAGATTCATCCACCTGTAAGTATTTGTTTGCCTTAATGCGAGCTGTGGTCTGCCGTTACATGTCATCGGAAATTTCTTGAATCCTCATCCTTATATTGGACATTGGAATTGTCGTCAATTCATTTGCAGCACATTGATCCGACACCTCTCTGGCCATGTCAGTGGCAGCAGGCAAGATATGGTCTGCGATAGTATGGGCCTTGCATTTTGCAATACGGTGAGTTACGTGGTAAGGTGCACTCAGTAGTAGGCCTGATAAAGGACCCTTTGGGAGTTTTTTATCGTATGGGTTTTTTACATCTTCCAAAGGGTCCTGTCCCGCTTCATTGACTTTTTCCCCTACAAAAGTCGGCGAGCCCCATAACGAAAAAACTATGTTGAATTTTACTGAATTTTGAATTTTTGAATTTTACTTACCCAAACAGTCCGTAACCCTTCAGGTTTTCTCAAGGACGATACACAAATCTTTGCCTATTAAGAGAACCATGTGTATCAAATTGGTTTTGTATGTCATGTTGAACAAGTCATGAAAGAATTATCATTGAGAAGGCACAAGCTAGGGGAGCTTGGGATTGGGAAATGCAAGCTGACATAGGGGAGCAAATCACAATCGATAATCGATAGTTGATAGTCAGCACTAAAATAAGTGAATATATCTGGAAGGTGCGTAATTATCTCAACACGTCTACATGTGATGCATTTATGTGAATATGAGCACAGTGTGGGGAACCTCATGAGACCCCGGCTGGCTGCCACACAGGATGAGAGGGTGGCCTCAATGCGACAGCGAGTGGCAGAGAGTGCTAGTGCTAGAGATTTTTGTGCTAGTCATGGACTGTCATGTTTGAACACAAAGCGGCTCATAAGTGTACATGGTACCACGACACCTTGGGCCAAAGGTTGATGATTGACTTCATAGTTGTTTCATCAGACCTGAGGCCATATGTTCTGGACACTTGTGTGAAGAGAGGGGATGAGCTGTCAACTGTTCACCATCAGATGGTGAGTTGAGTCAGATGATGGGGAGGCCTCTCCCGTGGTAGGCCTAAACATGCAGTGAGGGTCTGCTGGGCACGCACTCTATCCTCCACCTGGCGCATGATTTCAAGGGCTCTTTTTTCGTGAAGGCATATGGCGCATTTCCTTTGGTATTTTGGTGACCAGAGGCGACTCACATAATGTGAGCCCTCTTTTTCTAATAAATTCCCCTGAGTGTGAAACAGCCACTGTCATCTTCATTAGAACCCATTCCCCATCAAAAGAACGTGTAAGCAACTTGAGTCAGGTGCTGTAATTTGTGACCAATGAAAATAATCATTTTCTATTGTGTAGACATAGCTAGAGGGTTAATCCAATAACTTCAGAGACCTGATTGTGGTGTGTCAGTGGAAGACAGGTGCACAGCCTGATACTCATCTTCTCCATTTTATCTGTTCTTTTCTCCATTTTTCCCACCTAACTACCAGCAGTTTAGATGATTTTTCCTTTTCCCTCAAGTGTTCAGTGGTGCAACACTACAAACTGAATGGGCAGCCCAATAGCTCTGTCACATGGAATGCACATTAGAGCCCTCTGTCAAAGGTGGGTGCAAAGGAGGAGCTGCACCTTGGCTTTGTCCATTGTTCATCTTCTTGCCCTTCACTCTGTTGTCTTTCATTCAGTGGCTTTTGTTGATTACACATAATGAGGCGACTTAGACCCAGGGCCAGCCCCTTCCTCCACTGAGGTGGCACAGATAAAAAAGTCCATCCAGGCAGCCATCATAGGGGGTCAGCACAAATCAGATGGAGGGGCTTTCTTGTGTCTGGCAGCCAACACTTTCAAATGTTAATGGATGGGGGCGAACAAAGTTGAAGTGGGTCTGAAAATGCTAATTGTCCCTAATTCATGTAAATAGGTTTTTTAATGGAGGAATTAAGCATTTTAAATATGCAATTGGAGGCAATCAGTCCTTTCATTTGGTGGGGTGGCACAGGTGTAGTGGATTGAAATTCATCTTTCACACAGGGCGGCTCATTTGTCATTTGGCTGTGTTCAGGCATGGATGACGGGGACTGGGAGTGGGCTCCTTCTGCACTGACATGTACAGATAGTGGGGAAAGAAATACACTGAATAATCTGTAATTGTGTCCATGCTGTTGACCACATCAAGAAAGAGGGAAAAGCAATGAGTCTAATCAACACTGGTAAATACAATCAGTGAAAAACTAGAATTTGGACACAACACTTTGAGACAAGCAATATGTGCAATATGTGCAATAGGTAGGAGTATGATGCGGGCAAAGAATCCAACCACCCCCTTATTGCCCATCACAAACTCTTCACCAAAATGATCACATAAGTACTGCAATATCACTATGGAACATTATGGGGTTATGCTTGGACTAAAAAGAGAAGGACACACAAAGAGAGAAGGCAGCCTACCTACTTATCACAGACAGAGGAATAGTAGACTAGACAGCTCTGACTTATTATTCTGATCATCTCAAACAGACAATAGAGCAGGAGGTCATGTTACAGCATGTAATAACAGGGTGTAGCAACAAGATCAGAGACAGAGAAAGACTCACAGTCATGGCATATGGGATATGAATCAAATGGGCAACACATTGTCTCAGAAAATGACTTATGAGTCAATATAAGGCAGATACTGTGTCTTTGAGGGTGTAAATAGCCATGGCTCTGCAGGGAGGAGGAGACAGTCCTGGTTAATGAATGAGACAAGAAAAACCTTGTTTAAAAGGACAAATCAGATCACAAACCCAAGATTTCAAACCCATTAGCCACTACTCACAGGGAATGATAATAATGATGAAGGATGGTAAGGCCTTTTGATTTCTGAGTAGCAAACTGTGTTGTCTTGGGAAAAATCTTTTCCTGGAGGAGAATCAAAGAGCAGTTCATTTTCACACTGACCTTCAGGGCTCAAGGCAGCCAGACAAGGGCACAAACAGATTGAGAATTAATTGGTGCAATTAACATTTTGTGATTATAAGGACTCCAGATCAATACCCTATGCAAATAGCAGTATTGATGTGCAGCAGAAACCTTGTTAATTGTGTTTGGCGAACAAACAGCCCCGTGTTACTATTCCATAATGGAACAGGAGGCACGGACAGGCTCAAACTGCTGATCACTTTAGATGCATGGGGGCATACAACAGTTTTTCTCTCTCCTCTATTCCTACCAGTCCACCCCTTCACCCTCCACTCTTCTCAAGACACTTAAGAAAAGTTTGATGATCTCAGTTGCTTTTAAGTTGGTCTTTTAGTGCCTCTTTGAAAAGGCTCTTAAAGGGTGAATGTGGATGAAGATTCTTCACTGCTTCTGTGATCTTCAAACCACGCTATACTCATGTCAGGCTGTAGCAGATTATACAAATAGCCTCCTGCCTCATTTCTTGTACAGTTTTTAACAGTGGGAATGGGCATGTGAGGAAGAATAGAAACACTCTGTGCCGACAGCCATTCCAATGAATTAGTTTCAGCTTTATTGCTATGGACTGGATTTTCCACTCTCGTTATTAAACTGCGTTAAAATGCACTTTCATTTCAGATAAGTACCAGTAATCCTGTTTGCGGACCACAGTAGATGAAGTTAAATATAATTTAAGCAGAAACGGAAACGGGTGGAACAATGTAATCACTGAAAGTGAGATTGAAGTGATGCTATTATTATCATTATTATTATTTTCATTACTGTTGGTGTGGAGAGACAGCAGTGATGGTGGTGATGGCAGCAGCACAGGCAAGCAGAAGGTGAGAAGAGGAAAAAAAAAAATACTCCTTCCAATAACTATCAGAGCCAGTAAATCCCTGCTCACTATTGCCCATCTCACTATTTCTTTGTGTGACAATGGCTTGCAAATTGTTCTAGGGCTTACACCCTGTGGCCTCAAGGAAACACACAGAGCTGGAAACATGGCCATAGAAATATCATGGTGAGGCTACTGTTAATTAGTTGGGTTTACGGGCCGAAGGAGCAGTTAGCAAGGTCTTTTATGTGTCGGTGTAATGATGCTCTGCTTTATTTCTCTTGGCTTTAACCTCTCTTTAGCAGGGCTGTCCCATATTTGCTAAAGGGTCTAGGATAAAAAGTAAAGATCCTGGTGAGAACATAACTGAGCTGTTATAGAAAGACGCAAATCTTAATCCTGCATTTATTTTTACCAATGGATTTCAACAAATTGACATTATTGATAGTAACTCTCCACCCCCATTCATTACAATGGAGAATGAGGTTCTAAAGAGTAAGATTACAGGTAATATAATAAAATAGAACAATATCCATGTTATTAGCCAATTGTTAGCATGCTAATTGCAGTTAATTCTTTTCAATTTTGGGCTGTGCTCCTTTAGGCATTAGCGTTAATCTCCCTGGTGATGAAGTTGGTGTATTAAATAGAAAGCACCAGGAGTAGGGGAGAATGGACATGGAATTAAACCATCATATTTATAGCCATGTTCCACAAACACCACCAGCAAACCCACCACTGGACTATTTGAAAATAATTTGAATTAAAATGCATTTCTGAGTTACAATAAGCTGTGTTAATCAAGTGAGTCCTTAATTCATCTTATTTAAAAAAATGAATATACTACGGGCCTGTTTATACAGGTCGCTTCTGACATCTGGCTTTGAAGAGACCTCCCTGAAGAGACCTATATTGTGTAGTGTAAACACGCAGAATGTAGTTTTGAATCTAACAGACCCAGGCATATTCAGATGGTATTGGAAATCATAATGTAATGATCATGTTTTCCAGACTCACTGGCAGAAGAACCTGAATGTAGGACCCGTGTGTGACCTTTTGGCCATGTGGTCATACAGAATCCATTCATAGGTTGATAAATGAGCTGCCCGATGAACTTCCTTCTTCACTGGATCAATTAAAGCCTACAGTCAGGAATGTACTTACAGTCTACAGTCAGGAATGACTTAATAGAACAGCAAATAGACGGGGATGAAGGCCAATCCACATGTAAACATCAATGTTAGGGCACAGAAGGGCCTCTGGAATTGGAACTGGGTTAATAGTAAGGCAAACAATGCTGGGAAACAAGTATAAACAGAGTAATGATGAAGATGAAAACAATATTGGTTGCATTTCTGCTGTAGAAGAACACAATAAGCTATTGTACCTCAACAATCAATGCATACAAGGTTAATAATGCTGCCATTTGAACCATTTCTCCAACACTGTTATAGACTGTGATAATAATAATGCTGATAGTAAATCGTGAAAAAACGCAGAAGAAATGTCCATCCACTGTCAGGCCATAGAGAGCAGGTGAAAAATACACAATGGGATTGCATTTTTAGACATGGTTCAAAAAGACCTTGTCAAGATTGATGTCTCTCCTGTAGCTATAGTTAATAGTAGGGGAAGACTCCTGAAATTAGAATCCACTTTTTCTAAATGCACCACCTGTGAATCGAGGACATCAGAGAAAAAAATGAAAAGGTACATGTCATTTCTATAGGTTGCCAAGACACAGGGAAAGGAGAACAGCCAATCTGTGAGGTGTAATGGATATGTCAAGAATTGCTAAATCATAGGTGTCCAGGGCAGAGAGAGACAACTAACCCAAACATAATGTCATTCTGGAGAGAGAAAGAGGCAAATGCAGGAAAGAAGCAGAGAGGAAATAGCATGAATGGATAACGTGTTGCATTTAGATTTGGGACTTAAAAATGAGAAAATATTAACTGTTTATTTTCTTGTGTACTGTTCTTTATTATTACCTATTTGGCATCTCTGTCCGGGTGCATTATGGAAATGAAGTAATGCTACTTTGCTTAACAATAACACACTGACTTTGAATCCTCTTACTTAAGGTTTGATTGCTTCTTGACGGTGGTTTTAAATGAATTGTGTTGAGGAGTGATAAAGAGCTTATTGCCAGGAATAAAAGCCCAGAGCAATGAAGAAAAGCTACACATGGAGTGGCTAGGCGATACAGGCTATTACGGTGAGGGAATGGTGTCCTTGACTGCCAGGACGGCTTAGAATTTTATTTCATCTTGTTTTGCTGGCTGCTGACAATGATGCGTGACTCTGGCACTGGAGGAAGAGGGCAAGCATGAGAGCCATTTTAGATCCCATTTACATAGAGTGTGTCTATAGCAGCATATGAATAACCGTGTTTGTACGTGTGTTTGTGTGCATGGTTGTGTGCATGCGAACATGCATTTTTGTGTACGTGCACGGGAAGCGTGCACACAGTATGTGCACATTCAATGGTGCATTTGTGTATTCAAGCATTTTGAAAGTTTTTGTTTTTGAATGCCTTACAGAGTAGAATTTTAGAGAAGGTTCCTCTGCTTATCATTCTCCGTGTGTTGCATGAGGGTGCGTGTTTGTGAATACACCCTCACGGTGACCTCTAGCACTCACATGTGCTGAAGTCCCAAACTTAATGTAAATTAAGACCACGGAGGACTAGTGGACTCTGGGAATTGTTGTTTATTTGCCCGATGAAAAGGACGGTTGAGTTGTAATGGCTCTCCAGTGGGTTCAGTATGCATACTTTTCTGTTCCTCAGCAGTTTGGGGCCATCCCTCTGTGCAGCCCATCCCTATGTTAGTTTGGTTGACTGCTTGATTTGGGCGGGAATAGTTCATTTAAAGGTTATCATTGCTTTTGTCAAGGTGAGTCAGTACCTTGGTTACATACACTGGCTCAAATGAGGCAGCTAGATCTCCAGAGAAAAGCTCATCTTTGCTGAGCTGTTTCTCTCTGCAGACACTCCTTAGAGTACATTCAGGCACGGTAGATTGGTCATAACTTAAAGATGTTAAAGATTCATTTTTAAAGTGTAGGATTTTCACTAAATGTGCTGCAATCAAATAAAATGTTACAATGACCATTTGTGTTATCTTCTTCCCGTGAGCTGCTTTTTATCAGAAGATTTGATTTCTGTGCCTTCATACTAGTCTGCTGGAAATTAATTCTATCAGACTGAAAATTCCCCAAATTGTTGAAAATAAAGGCATGTTATTATAGGTCTAGAGCAAATGATCGTAAAGCTTCTGTATAGTCTTTTTTGCTGACATTTGATTGTCTCTTCACCACTGATTTGAAAGTGATATATTGAAAAAGTCCTGTTTTCAAAAGTCTAATTAATTGGTCCTCAAGAAGTTTAAAAATGGAAAACATTACAGAGGGAAATCAGAGATACAGTGATGAAGAAAACCTCACAGTGGGACACAGTTTGTTGTGAGCAACATTCCAATAAAACATGCAGTGCTTCAAAACAACTAAACCTAAGCTCTGACTTAGTTTCTGAGTCAGGCATGCCAAGAGATATTACCCTTTAAGTAAAGTATATGTCCAATAATTATCTCATATGATGCTGCATGTTTTCAAGCATACAGAAAATAATGATGTGCCACAAAGTGCTTGAAAAATTGTAGGAGTAAAACCTTTTCTCTGATAGGTTTGGGCATTTTCCTTTTCAAAAGATATTTGGTCAGAGCTTTTCCTCCACTTAAACACAGAAACACTGAAGATCAATTTGTGGGATTAGTGGACATTGCTGAGATGAAGTTGGTTGCTGAAGAGGCCCACATGACAAGCATCCCCTGTGTCCTGCTAAAGTCCTCTTAGCTCCATTCTTGGCCACAGACTAAGCCCATCCAAACCCCAATTGCAATCACAACCCCAGCTTAGACCAGCCCCTCAGAATCACCCTCCCAAACAACACCAGCCTAAATTGCAACTCTGTCCCCAGTGTCCAGCCCTCCCTGTCTTGTCTCCTCCCAGAACTTTATTTAATGAGTGAAGTTTTGTGGTGGGTATACAGGGGTCTCACGCCAAGCCTGGAGCAACAGAGGAGGAGCTTTCATAAAGCATGGGCTAACAAATGGGATTTAACACACAAGAGGCTCTGATGGCCTATTAATTCTGCTTTGGCTGGCATCCAGAATGAGCCCAGCCTCTTTCCTAATTCATGGCTAATTTCTATCAGAGGTATCAGGAGACTTTTTTTCAGTGGGCAGGATGCATCCACATAACTTTAATGGATTCATTCAAGGGCTACGGCACGCAGACATTGATTAGATTGCCTCAGAGGCCCTGCTGCTGGTCGCTTGACATAGGCAGCAAATGAAATGTGACCTCCGGTAAAGACCTGAACCAGTCAGCCCCAGTCTAATCCATTAGCTCAGAACCTTTCCCAATCCCATTTAATTAATGAAGTGATTTGAAAAGGGGTGCACATTTACCAATCCCTGAAACTGGAAAATATTTGGAATGTAAAGTAACCACAACAACAAGAACAACAGAAAAAGCTGCAGAAGTACCAGCAGAAACCCTACACAAAGTAAGGCAATCGAGTGGGAGTGTTGAGTAATTGTTTGCAATGAAATGGACTATTATTCCAGCCCTGACACAAGATGATCCAGCCACAAAACACATACAGATGTGAGGTAACGAGGTTGGTTAAGGAAAATTGCCCTTTTTTGGCTGGATTGCTTAAATATTTGTCAGCAAGAGAAAAAGTCAATTTATTCATAATTTACCAAAGCCAAACAGTGACAGCAGGGAAGGGGGAGTTAATCAATGAAATGAAAAGCAGAGGAGAGGAAAAATGTTTTCCACTTTTGTCTGCAGAAAGAATTTACCAGTATGCTCCATGCAGCTCTGATCTGCTCTCATCAGCACCAGCTCAAATCTGGTCTTTGGAATTCACATATCGTGCAGCCAAGCCCTTTTGCCCTTTTCTCCTGTGAGTTCTTCATATAGGCACATGGTCATCACTCTCTGAAGGGACTAGTGGTCTAGTATTTCTCCATAACAAAACCTATCCTCCAACCTCAATGTCAAAAGTAAGACAAACACATCTCTGTATAGGTGCATGTGTTACATTACTTATTTTTCTAATTGCATTCATTTATTTATTTTCAATTAATAATTTACGATGCAACACACAGTGGTATGCAAATGAACAATTTAATTTTAATGAGTTTTTAATGACCAAACAAATAATTAGTAGAACCAAGTGTGGTGTGCATGTAATTTGAGAAGGAATGCATTTTAGAGCTTTGTTCAATGTTTGAGTAAAGAATATTGTCAGGCTAATTTACTGAGACCAGCTTACGCGGCAAAAGAATTGCGTTGTACATACAAAATCATTTGAAAGTCATCACCTCAAAGCCATTAAGAACTCTCCAAAAGGCCAGTTGTGGACATGTCATGCTAAAGAAATAATGTTTCCCACAAATCATAGCATACAGCAAACAGCAAAATAGGGGTCCATACTTTGACTATATCGCATCACTCAATCTGGAAAACTCCACTATGGATGTCCTAAATATTCTAACAATTCCCATTGGTCTGGGAGAAAAAGGCAGAGGGCTAGATTCCACTGGAACCAAATGACATTTGATAATGGCTTTTTTCAGCAAACCCAAAAGACATTGTTAAGATTTACATTTTCAAATATATGCTGACCTTTTTTCCCTCCTCTCTCCTGTTCGCTTGTCATCAGCTCTGTAATTGAATCAATATATTTCCTGATCAGCCCAGAGATTGAATAAGGTCACAGGAAGCCATGTGTGGACATTAAAAATCATTATTCTACTCAAATTGAGCAGAGATGGCATAGACCATTCAGGGTTCAAAATGAAATTCTATTAGACTCTATTACACTTTTACAATTATAGAGACGTTCCAATATTACAACAGGAAATGAAGTCATAATAAAAAGCCCAGGGGTGTATTACAAAGAAATGACCCAGCTATTTTTTTTCACTTACACACTGTTATTGAATTGATGAAGAGAACTTGGTGACTTTACATTCACTGATAAGTGACCTTATTCATGAAAAATAGAGGAGCCTGTTTCAGTGGTTCCATTTTCTTATGTCAAGTTTGCTACAAAGCTGGTTACCACTTGCAAGACCAGTGCCTCAAACTGACAAAGTAGCAAAACAGTGTGTACATACTTAGTGTACATTTACACTAAGTTTCCTTACAGGCAGTGTAGTGTTACAAATATAGCTGTTAAAGCAATTACTTCTTTAATTGCCTTTAATCATACATTTATTTTAATTATTCATTTATTTTCTGGGATATTGCTTTATGCACCTCTCTGAGCAGCAAGAATGGCTAATTAAATAGCCCAACAGCATCATGCAATTGGAAGACAAAGTTTAAATCCTGTTAATCCAATATTCCAGAAGAAAGTGGAAAATTAAATATACCACACTATTAACTGAAAATTTTCAGTTTAAACTCTTGCAAATTATGTCTAACTATCAAATTAGATAAAACTCAATTTTTAATTGGCTTACTCAATGAAATTAATAACACTTATCAGCAATCAACTTATCAACCCTGCATGCAAAGACTGAAATAAATGAAATAAGAGAATGAGCAGGGCAAGAGAAAACCATTCCTTCCGGCTTTACATTCATTATGATCGCTGAGTCTCATTTAGTTTACACATTTAAAGTTCAAGCATAGTCTGTCTCAAATTGGACAATAATATAGCTTCAGACGTAGAAAATGGTGGCCTGTGCTTTGTGTGTACTGTCACATCCATCTGGTAGTGTGGAGGAAGAGGTTCAGTTGTTATACTTCTGTTTCACTTAAAGCGTGGCCCCTTTGGTCAATTAGGTGTGATGTCACAATGTCTGCAGTGTTCCAACGGTGTGCTGCTTAAAGCCTGTCAAATGACAGTGAGCACGGAACCCTGGTCGCCTGGAAACGATGCTGGCTCCCACAGCCATCATCATCATCATCGCTGGATGTAAATAGCCTTTCATCTCAGGTGGAACAGAGTCATTGAGCAAGCACAGCTACATTACCCTGTTAAACTCTGCATAAAGCGGGAGGAACGGTAATGAAAGGGCCATTTCTACCTTCCATTCTACCCCCACCTCTCCAGATTTTTGAAATATAAAACTGCAGAGTGGAACATTTATGAAACACATAATGACAATCTAAATCAGTGGGTGGCTTCAATCTACAAGGATTAGTGTTCTTGATGTAGTTCAACGCATGAAGGCATACTTGTCACCTTATTAAGAGCTTCAGAAGTCCTCTCTAGGAATGAGTGAGGGAGGGGGAACACTCAACTATGCCACAGATCTCTGGCAACAAATTATGGACTGTGATATTTATTCAGGTTGAAAAAAAAAAGAACCTGTGAGATACTTGGCCTGTCAGATTTTTCAGGTAGAAGAAAAGAGGGTTGTAACTCTATGGTGGATTTTTACTTTAATGATATGCCCAGTATGCTACTGCCTCAGCATGGCCAAGCAACCCAGCAGACAACCAGCGACATGATAATTGTCTACACCTAAAACAGACGCCTCCTTTTAGACTAGATCTGATGCTTCTGGGTTATTATAAATGTATACATTATAGCAAGCAAGTGACAAAACAATATCTAAAGACATCACAAGTTCTCAATAACAACCTAGTTCATGCAGTCAACAGTTATTGGAACCCTTTCTAAAGACAAGTAAAAAAGACCATAGAAAATAATCATAAATAATAAACTTGTTTTAAAAATGTGCTCTTTTTTTACTGAGGCAACTGTAAAAAGGAAAAACTGTTTAATTAACCGTTATTCTTAAAGAAAATGTTGCAAATGTTTACACTTCTGACTGCAACCCATCCCTAGTTTGGTGATTGGTAATTTGGTTCATACTGCTTCATGTGTGATCTAGATCCTGAAACTCCTTGTGTGGATTCCATGGTTGACTAATTGTAGTATGAAGGGATTAAGTAAAATCCCTGGTACTGTGCTATCAATGTATATCAATTTTGTTTCTTTTTTTTTATCTGGTGACTTCCAGGGGGGAAATTTAGGAAATAGGAAATTTTCTCCTTGAGATTTCATTGTCAATAATGTTCATTACATTTTCCAGATTTAAAATGAGCAGATTCTGAAAAAATGTGAATAGTCCAATAAGATCCAGCCAAACGCTATGACCCTTAATAAAAGCTTGGCAGAGCATCTCAAAGGAATATAACTTGACCATGAGACAGATCAAAAGTTATGTTTGAAGCAGTTATACTGAACCTGTAAGGCTAACAACACAATTTAGAGGACTTTGATCTGTTTTGCACCAAAGGATGCCAATAACTATGATAACTACCTTTTTTTAGAAAGGGGTCTGGTTGAGGGGTGTAATATTCCATCATATCCCGCCATGCCACTAAATATACCTAAATATCAATGCATCAGCCACCAGCATGCATTCATTCGTATCAAAAAAATGGTTGGGGTATGCTGTTGAAAGCCATGGAAGCTTTGAGGCATTTTTAGCTGGCCAATGAGCTGCTAGTCTGCTACTAACTCATGATATAGACAATATACACCGATCAGCCACAACATTAAAACCACTGACAGGTGAAGTGAATAACATCGATTATCTCGTTACAATGGCACCTGTCAAGGGGTGGGATATATTGGGAAGCAAGTGAACAGTCAGTTCTTGAAATTGATGTGTTGGAAGCAGGAAAAATGGGCAAGCGTAAGGATCTGAGTGACTTTGACAAGGGCCAAATTGTGATGGCTAGACGACTGGGTCAGAGCATCTCCAAAACGGCAGGTCTTGTGGGGTGTTCCTGGTATGCAGTGGTTAGTACCTACCAAAAGTGGTCCAAGGAAGGACAACCGGTGAACCGGCGACAGGGTTATGGGTGCCCAAGGCTCACTGATGTGTGTGGGGAGCGAAGACTGGCCCGTCTGGTCTGATCCCACAGAAAAGTTACTGTAGCACAAATTGCTGAAAAAGTGTATGGGGCTGCGTAGCTGCAGACCGGTCAGAGTACCCATGCTGACCCCTGTCCCTGCCAAAAGCGCCTACAATGGGCACGTGA
>OOFE01005102.1:7956-41930 GCA_900323365.1 Monocentris japonica
CTGCATCGCCTACATCCGCCTCACCCAGTACATCGACGGCAGCGGCATGCCGCGCACCATGCAGTCGGAGGAGACCCGGATCTGGCACCGCCGCGATGGCAAGTGGCAAAACATCCACTTCCACCGCTCTGGCTCACCCACCGTGCCCGCAAAGTAAGGTGACTACACGGGGTTCGCCCCGCCTCCCCTCCTCTGTGTCGCCCCGGCTGGTTTTTGCTTTTCCTGTCCTGCTTCAGTCCCTCTCTTTCCCCCTGGTGGCTTCAGGGATCTATTAGCACCGGATCTTCTCCCAACCCCTACACCAACACAGTATCTTGTGTTCCCCTCTGTTTTCTATGTGTTCTTATCCCATGATGATGTGTGTATCAAGTTTCTACCCTATGCTGCTGTTTGTGCTGTTTTCACATCTACTACAGCTAATAGTATTTGATTAGATGAAACTAGGTCACTGCAGCAGCCAATAGTAGGATCCAGCAAAGAAGAAAAAGATGTACTGGAAATAAAAATAGAGCTGATGTGGGGAAATTAAAGATGACACAACCAATTATAACTAATATATTAATAATGTGTTTTAGCTATAAAACAATTTTATATTTAACAATTCTAAATGTAAGCAATATGATTCTGTATATTTCCTGTGAATTTTGTTTGCGTGATTATCAACTGATCATTGCATCTCTGTATTTCAGTTGAGAGGAAGACCTTTGACCCCCCCCCCATTACCCTCCAGCCTACAGCAGTCAGCTGACCACAAACCCCGCCTACCAAGTGTCCACGAAATCCCGCCAGCCAATCCGTGTCCATTGCTAGAACACCGCCCTCTCAGAGTGTTGTTTACATATCGTCGCTGCTGGACTGAAGATTACTGTAAATGCTTTTGGGGGGGGGGGGACTTAATATCTTAATATCATTTTCTATTGTTTATTCACAGCCTCGTAACGGGATGTTGTTTTTTTTTTTAATTTTTAGATAGTGCGTTTTAAGTTTAAATGGTTTTCTAAAGAGCCAGATATTTCCATCTGCACCACCAGGCTGTAGGAGAACCAGATAGATTTTTAATGGGCTGAAACCGTATTATTATTATACAGAGGTTACACACAGTTATTGTGATGTTTTGCCTTTTGGCACAATGACCAATATATCACACAACTTTTTTTTTTTTACATTGCTATGAAAACTACAAGCTCGCTTTCGTTTTGGTGATGTATAGATTTTGGTGATTGGCGTAAATTGCTGTATCCTCGCTTAATCTTGGGATCTCGCAACTTTTACAAAGTTTCCTGTTTGCAGTCGGCACTAAGTGTGTTTACTAGGAATTTTAACTGCATGTGTAAAAAGGCAAACCTGAGCATATGTTTTACTATCATGTCTTGTGTGCACCTCCATCATATGGGAAGTCTCACGATAGAATGTAAACTATAGCTATATTGTATACATATAGAACACTTCAAGGCCATCCTATGACTCTTGGAACGCTTTTAAAGTCAAATCATATTTTCATAAGGATCTGATTGTGAATTTTATTGGTTGTTATATTTTTTGTTTGTTTATTTTTTATATCGTGCTATTGACTCAGTAGGTCGTCCCTCCAATCCTCATTACATCCCGTCAGCTTTTTCCATGCGGATTGAACTGGAGCTTCAACCCCCGCCCCGTGCAATGTTTTCTCTTTCGCGTGCAAAGCTCCTCTTCGCTCTCCTTTTCTTTTAGTTTCTAGAAACCTTATCTCGCGCTAGGCTGGCTTACGGCAACGCTTGATGAAAACGCGTTTCACACCGTACGAGACAAATAGCACTGAAACAAAGGTCAACAGAGCTGAAACGTCGGGTTCTGGGAGTAAATTTAGGGAAATGGAGAATTTGATTATTTGCTGTAAAAATATGTTCCTGTGTCTGCTCTCAACTTAATGCTTATTCCTGAGTTCCTTGTGAAATGCGACATTACCCACAAGCTCTGGCCAGTTCCCACCAATCTGAGACGCCACTGTTGCAGTAGAAATGCTCCACGTTATGTACACAGTCTTCTTCACGTAGATTTTTTTTCTAAGCTCACGATTTAAAACTTAAAAATTCTTTACACTGGGGTTTAAATTAGTAAATTGTCTTCCAGAACCAGGGCCACGGCGCTAGGAGGCAGCTGTGTTTCAGCTCTTTTTATAATGTAACACTGGGACACGACTGGGGGATCCACATTGTGTATTCAAGGTATTAGGATTTATTTGTATGGTGTATTTGGCAACTGGGTGACCTGAAGTCATTCATTCAAAAAAAAAAAAAAGTTCGGAAACACTTTTGTATGCTTTGTTTAATCACATTTATCACATAGCCCCCAACCCTCACATTAGATTTCTCTTTCTAAGAAGCTTTGACGTTTCCAATGGGACATGGGTGTGTAATGTTGCCACGATGGGAAAGGACTGATGTATGTTTTAAAAATATCAAATAAAAATGTGTGATTTACGGCAAATGTTTCTCTCATCAATCCAAGTTGGGATGGAAGAATGTCACTTTAAAATAGAGCATCCACTATTGGACTAAAATATAAAATCAATCAGCCATCAATTGATTTTATATTTTACACCAGCGACCTCTTCCAAATCTTCCACCACACAGGATGTACCTGTTTAGGAGTTCTTCCACCAGCACCTTCTCGGGTTGCTACCGGCCACAGCTCCTAGAGGACTGAGATTTTGAACACTGAGTCCATGTCTCCAAACTCCAAGATACAAGAGAAGCTTGTTCAGAGGTGAGTTTAAATCACCCTGGGCAGGATCCTGCCAGGTATCTCCCAGCAAACCCTCATGGCACGTTAGGGTAAACTAGAATTAGGCTGTTTGGTGAACCTGAATGGATCCAAAAATGTCCAGTTTTGAAAGAATGACAGTTACTTCCTCCACATTTGACACATGTACAATTTTATTTTCTGCCATGTACACACTGCAGCTGCTATGCCTTGTTAGCGTTTCAGTTTTTTTCTTTTTAGTAATAATTTGATAACTAATACATGCCCGCATAGATATTTGTACTGTAAATATGTATATATTATCACCATGGAAACAAGATGCTCATTTATCAAATTGACGGTCATTTCTTGACTTTTCTTTTTATTCTTGCATTTGATCACACTCAAAGTAAATGGCAACGTGAGGATCATATTGTTACATAGATAAAGTCTGTACTGTAAATAACACCGAAGATATTTCGTCAGGCCCAGATATCCATGCCAGAGTCTGATTTGATCGCTGCACTGAACTGTGAAGGTGTTCACAGTGAACCAGAATTCAAATGAGATGCTGTTTGTGTACAATGGCAAGTAATCTGTCAAAAAAAATGTTCTCAGTTCCCTCTTTTTTTGTCATTACTCATATCTTCAGAACACATTCAAACACACACACACCCAAGCATACACACTGCTCCCAGCTTCAAATGCTGGAGCATAGAAGGATTACAAATGGACAGCAATAAATAAATACGAATTAAAAGGAAATATACAATAATCGGTAATAGTCTGCTGCTGAATCAAGAGGGACAGAGGGAAGGTCGGTTGAAGTCATTCGAAGCCTTCGCTGGAAAAGATGTGATTATCAGGAGTCATTTGATAACGATGGCGCTAAAAAATCAACTCAACAACAATTAAAACAAATCCTCTGCACCACATCACTGGGGTGTCTCTGGGTACCATTCTCACATTTACAATCTTATCAGGCTTGCTCAAAGACAATCAGTACCACTGTTTGGGGTGAGGGGAGGTGAAGACTGAGGGTGAAACTAGAAGTTAACCTATAGATGTTGTGAACCGGGAGTACAACAGGATTCTGCACATCAAACATGACAAATCATAACAAAGTTTCTTGATCTTTTCTTTCGAAAAATGACAGTGAGGATACAATGTGCTAAGACACACATACACGTATATATACACACAAACACACAGGTGGCAGCTCTGTGCTCAGAATAAAATGTGAATGCACAGCACATGTTAGAAAGACAGACACATATAAATAAACCAAACAAAACAGGCAGTTACATTATGGGAGGTGTGATCACAAAGCCCAAACTACTTCAAAATCTGGATCGAAATATGTAAACGGAACGGTCGCGGAGGACACCAGTTGATGTATGGCTGTAAATGAGTGTCTGAGTCCTAAGGAGTTGATGATGAACAATCTATGCATTCACTCCTCATCCTTCCAAAGCTCTGACATCTTTTTTTCTATGTAACATTAATCTCATCTTTTTGTGGCCATTCTCAAACCTCTGATAGGTGCTCCTACGTGTACAGCAGGATTAGGTGGGCTTATGTATTAAATGCTTTGTACAAATGTTTACAATCGTCCTTCAAGAAGAGGCCCGTGCATGAGGCGAACGTCCGAGATGCCCCTCAACTTTGATCCACCTTTGCATTTGTTGCATTGTACCTTAATTGTACCACAGCAGCCAAAACAACACTAGGAAAAAAAAAAGGATAATAAGAAAAAAACATCTACAGTCGTAAGTCGCCCGACGAAAAAGAGGGTCGCTATCTTTGGTCACAAAGAAATTAAACACAATGTCCAAAGGAAGAGAAGGTGTTAAAGCACAAAAAGACTGTTTGATTATTTGCCACAGAGGGCTAAAAATCAATCAAAATGAAAACTCAACTCCACTGAGCAGCGAGGATGATGAGGTGGGGCAACGATAAGGGCGGCGGGGAAACATTGTGTGTGTGGGGAAGCTTACATCACCATGGGCTTCTGTGTGCGGCAGCAAGAAGGTGGAAGTAGGGCAAAGATCAAACGGAGGGGCAAGTTAGTAGAAGCAGCCGGTCACTCGAAGCACTCCTCGGCCTCCTCCTCCTCCTTTTCATCTCCTTCTTCCTGCTCCTCCTCCTCCTGGACCTCTTCGCAGTAGCGTTGGAGCAGTAAGTGCAGGTGCTGCTGAAGGGTGTCGGGCTGCAGGGCCTCCGGGGTGTCGTCCAGCTGCTCCAGGTGCACATGCTTCCCCTGGGCATCCCTCACCACAGTCCTCCTCCTGGTTCGTGACTTACGCATCTGGGTTCTGTGTATGGGAGGGGTAGATGGAGAGGAGGAGGCCACAAAGAACAGTTAGCCCATATCCCAGCAAATTTGGAATTGATGGTCAATCAATTGATCAATACTCATGGCTCAATGGTTACTTGGTCCAGCACTGAGATATCAGACTTTCAAGATTCACTCTCTGACCTGTACTCTGTTACTGGTCACCAGTACAGGTCCATAAAGGTCATAGATGGCCCTTTAAGCTGTTTACATGCACCTTTGATACCCTGCGATTGAGTATACCTCTGAAAAAGCCAATTAACAGTCCACAGTTAGAAGGGTCTGCTACCAACTACCCCCTCTCTCTTTGAGTAATAAGTTACTTCTAATACAGCGGAAAGAAATGATCCCAGTAGTAATCTTTGCATTCTTCTAGCTGTGTTTTTGTTGACATCAAAAGGTGCCCATAATCCTGTGAGAGTCTTAGTTAGTTAGTTTAATCCAGGCAATTTAAACAGGTTTCTCATAATCGGAATATGAGCTTTGCTGGGTTATTCAAACTGTTGTGACAATTACATGCAACCCAAAACTGGGTTACTTGAGTAGTCGGGTTAAGAAGGGAATTCTCTCTGCATGTAAACATAGCCATTGTTTCAAACATTTAACCCAAACCATGCAGCTTAGCCCAGAACAGCTCTCTACTGGCTACTTGTCCTGCAAAGTAAAAACCAAAATTTGAGAATTTGAGCTACGGAAATAAAGGTTAAGAGATATGATAGAATCACTCCATGCTGCTATGTAAACCTCTGGGACACAAGTAAATGTCCACTAAGTAATGCCTTTGGAGTCATTTCTTAACACTCCCATGCTGTAGTCCAACCTTTTAACCACAGAACCGTCGTCCTGTACAACCTCTCTCTCTACTAAATGAGGCAGGAGGATTTTCCCAACGCCTCCAGCATAACTCAACGCCTGGAGGGGACAGAACGAGGGAGGAGAGAAGGAGCGAAGGATCAGAAGGAAGTAAAAACACTCGAAACTTTGTCTTGCTTGCCATTCAAGTTCAAAAGCTCAAGTGATACAAAAATATATCTTGTTACACACTGCCTGACTTAGCCGCTGATCATTTGAGATTGTTTACCATTTAGCTTTTGATGCTAGTAGCCTACTATCCCTCAACATAGTGTATGCTAAAGAGTTAGCATGGAGTACTGGAGCCATTGATCTACCAGGGGCAGATGGATGATTTTGGTGTCTATGTTCTCATCACTTAAGAGGTAGGTTGACTAACAAGATAATTTACCAGAAACTTGGTGTATTCTTTAACCTACATGGGCAGCTAGATTTGCACTTGGACTGGTAGTTTGGACAACCTATAATGACCTTCTCAAAGTCCTCTCTGGCCGAGGGGAGATCTGCAGCCAACGAGGGGTCACCCATCTGCTTCTCCATCCTTTCGCCTTTCACCACCGTCGTCTTGACAACTTTGCTGACCTTTCGACCTTGTACTGGTTCCGCCTCGAACTCTGAGGCTGTGGCAGCGCCCAGGGGCTCTGAGAAGGTCAACTGGTGAAACCACAACATGGGGTTGAAGGTTACTCAGAGGTCGGGGCACAGATTGAACATTATACACTTAAGCTACTGTAATTCTGCAACCACAAACTATCTCTACAATATCATCATAAAAACCTAACTTGGCTAATCATGTATTTGTGAACCAAACATCTGACATCAATGTTTCCCACAGGTTGCCAGTTAGTACAGGGGGTGGGGGTGCGTTATGTTGTACGTTCAGGAAGTAACCTATTTTTAATTAGCTGTGTGTTATATTTTGACAAAATTAGCAATAACCAAATGGGAGTATAATACTCAACTAATGTTGCAGCAGTATGTTAGCCATTTGCTAACCTCATTAGCTTGTTGTGTCTGAATAAAGGTAAGATACTGAGCTCCCAAAATGAAATGCCAATAAAAATGCCAAAATATAGCCTACTTAGATATATACACACACAACTGAATAAACATTAAGCCAATCGTCATTGAAGGGGTGTTTTGATAAATTTAAGGTTATAGAATGCTGAAAGTCAAACATATTAAAACTTATCCTGGGTAGCGTTTACAGTGTTTTGCCACCATGTTGATATAATGTCAGAAACTACATCTCAGAACCTCAGGGTTGTGAAATCTTGCTGAAGTTTCCTACTTGGAATTCCAACTTGAAGAGTCGTTCCAAAACATGAAGCTAGCAGGCAGATGATACTGACCTCTTTCTGATCTCCCTCACTGCGAACCACAGTTCTCTTCACCACTCTGGAGACAGCATCTCCTTCCTCTACCCGCACCATCTCCTGGAGCGAGCCCTCCATGGTCACCTCCTGTCTCTCCACTCCATCCGCAGAAACATACTTACGAATCACCTTCCGTGTGATCTGGAGGAGAAGATAGAGAAACAGGAACTTTGTAGTGAAACCATGATGGATGACATTTTCAGTGGTGCTGACTAAATGGGAAACGCAAGTAATTCACTTCCTATGCGCCAGAGGATTTTTCCTGGGAAAGACCTACCCAATACAGGGTATTTAGAACAGCAACTGGAAAAGCTTTCATAAACTGCATATAGGCTGAATCACTATTGTTATATCCAATGGCTGTAGAGAGCAAATGTTGCAGATTATTACTTAAACATCATCCATGTTATGAATGTCAGATATGAAAATGTTCCCTTACTTTCTTGACTACCATGTTCCCATGCTCATCTGTGTACTTCTCCTCTGTCACTGTCTGTGATGGGATATCTGGTAAGTCATCTGCCTGTGGAGAGAGAAAACAGATACTGTCACATCATGGATGTTACAATCCTGCATGAGGGCACAATTCAAGCATATGTCTATGTAATAGGCAAAGCATTTGTAACAAGAACACAGATTTAAACACTTAAGCTATGAAAATCAACCAAAAAAATCACAAAAAGGCAAACCACCACCATAGCTATAGTCCATTTTAATTTCCAACATAACACTAAAACAGAGCAGAGGAAATGGTATAGATGCAGTTGACCACAGAATCATGACAAAACAGCAAAATAAAATGGTTATGTATAAAAATATGCCATGAAGTTCCTCTTCTGCTCTCAAAATGTTACTTAAATCATGAGCATATGAGCAGGGGACTTGACACAGCTTATCAAGCACCAGTTAAGTCAAGGGCAGCATGAAAAAAAAAACACACTGAAAACCACTAAACCTCTGCTACCCGCTAACCCTGCATCCTGTCCATGCTCTGCCATGCTGGTTTACCTGGATGATAACTCTGCGTCGGACCACCCTGGTGGTCAGCACCTCCTCCTCTGAGCTATCAGAGGATAGCATTCCTAGCTCCTCTGCTATCTCCTGAGAGACAGCACACAGCCAGCATGGGTCAGTGTGAAATGTCTGCACAGTGTCACTGCAGCACAATACAGCAGGCAATGGCTGTTCCTTCTTTTCTCTTGATTCATTTATGGGCTTCACTCTTATGTTTGTTTGCCAGAAAGGTTCTTGTAGAAACCAATCAATGAGGGGATACAATGATGAGATACATGGATAAAACAATAGAGATGGAAGATGAAGAGAAGGTACAGTTGTGCAACTTTCAACCAAAACAGACGTGCAAAGACGGAAATTACAATAAGCAGAAACCAAAAGATTCAAACAGTTAATGCAAACGTGAACAAGGTTCATATAGTGTATGTTTTAGAATCTGTTCATTACAGCACCCTGTGATCGTCAGTATTTATGACTTAGAAATGAGGAAATGCACACACAGCACGCCACCACTGTCATAACCAACCAGCCATTGACCATCCAAAATTCTATATTGCCACTTATCAGTTAGATTTTCTCTGTTATTGTAGGATTTTATAAGTGTATGCACACATGCAACACAACACCACTCATTAGGCTCACGGTTTAGATCTTCATACACTACAGAGTTAACTTGTGTGTTTAGTTTGACAGTCTTTGACAGTTTCAAACGCAGTAACACTGCAATCAGCCTTAACGGGCAAGACACAAATCAGCGCAGCATTGTTCTCATGCTCGACCTCTTACCCTTCCCAGGGAGTCGTCATCATCATCATAGCCTGCCTGATCTCTGGAGGGAAGCTCCTCACACATAGGGTGGGTGCCCTCTGCTCTATACTCCCGTGAACCTTCTGAATCATAAGCAAAGTCGCCAAGACTTTCACTACCAGAGGAGAAACGCTTGTAATCGTCCACGCGGAGGAAGGGCTGAGCAGTATATTCAGGGCTCCCTTTGAGGAAGCCTGTGTCAGGGCTACTGCCGGGCATCGGGGAAGGGGGTTCAGAGATGTGATAAGTGATCTCAGGTTCAAGGTTCACTTCTTCCGGTTCAGAGAAGTCAGAGAAGGCTTGTCTGCAGTCAAAGAATTCCAGATCTGAATCAGAGTGCTGCCGGGACTCCGAGCCCTTTCTGGGTTCTGCAGGTGGGACTTCCTCTGATCCAAATGAAGAGAGCGTTTTCTCAAACTCTAAGAGGACTTTGTTGAAGCCTGGTGAAAACTGTATGTCTTCAGCAGTTTCAGACTCTGCCTTGGTGGTGGCCTCAGTGGCACCCTGACCTGAAAGGGAGTCACTGAACACTGGCGAGACTGGACTCAAATCGGTCAGTGAGGCTTGACTGCAATCAGAAACTCTTAAGGTCTGATGTCCTGAAAATACTGCTTCATAATCTGGTGGCACCAAAAACTGGCTTGACATTGGTGAAAATAGCTCACTGGACTGTGCTTCCTTAGGGGAAAACTCCCAGTCTGAGTACTCAAGTGAACTGTTTGATTTTAGAGGGGATGTCTTCTCAATCTCTGGTAGAACTGGAGTCACTGTTCTGTGGGTTGTGAATGAGTTCTGGTCAGGCAGCTGGAGGGGAGCCAATGTCAACGGCTTGCCAGTTTTAGTCCAATCAGTGGATGGCACACCTAATTTACTGGATTCTTGTATCTCTGCTGTGGTGCTTTGCACCTTATCCTCTGTCTGCAACTGTATTTCCTTTGGTGTTTGAGGAGAAGCCTGTAAGTGAATGTCAACACTATCTGAATAAGTACACTTTGAATAAATTCATAAGTTGGCATGCACCATTATCATCACCTCAGCATTGCAACAGGTTAGCACTGTTCTCTCACTGTGCGATGGCAAGGCAGTTGTTTTCATCTACCTCATTAGATTATGAACACTTCACTGCATCTTGGAGGCCATATCATGCAATTTGAAAAGCATCTCAGCATCCGACAGAGTTAAATCAGAGGTCACTGAAGAAAGAGCAATTAGTAATAATTACATTCAATGTTTTACCCACACATTCAGAACACTGAGAGAACTCCAATTTGTTGTAAGAGTTCATCCAGGCACGTCCTTATATGTCACACAGTGTTATTTTTCTCCATCCACGTGGCATGTTAATGTATTTGTACATGGCAAGTGAAGCAACTATGCGCAAAGATCATCATGCTCTCACTCTTACCCTCTGTGAGGTTGTCTTGCTTTTTAGTTCACCAGTACTGGAGTGTATGATCTTCTCTCCCTTTCCTTTTAGATCCCAGACCTTCACGGATGGTGGCTGTACAGGAGCTTTATGGATCTTCCCAAAGTCTTCCTCAGCAGTTTGTGAAGTTGAGATAATTTCAGCTTGCTCTGATCCATGTTGCATCCATTCCTCATATGCAAATACTGTTTCTGATTCTGAACTAGTCATTTTTGACCGATCAATTTTGATATGCCCATCCTCAAACTTCTCAATAGCTGGGGTTGGTAACGGGGACATAGTCATACACATTTTGTCAGGTATTAATGGAAACTGCTCTGGCAATGAAAGAGATGTCACATGACTCAAAAGTTCCGGTTTAGAGACTAACCTCTCTGTGCTCTCAAAACATAAATCTAATTCTTCTTCTGACTCAACAGATTGAGGGGTCAATGGCCTTGGGCTATCATCAATCCAACAATCAATAGGTAATGCAACAAACTCACTGTCTGATGAGAAAGACACTGGTGAGGACGATCTATCCCCAGAGGTAACATCCATAAAATAGGAGGACAATATTCTCATAAAGTCAGGTACTGGTGAGTCAGGCAATAGTCGTCTGAACTCATTGACAGATGATATGGATTCAGGGGAAGATGGCCTTCTGTCATTCTCATTGGCTCTTGATGATGTGACCACCACCTCACATTCTGAGTATGATCCCATTGATTCAGGTGATGATGACCTGTGTGTTGTCCATGTAGTGGTGTCCTCCACCAATGACACTGCAAACTGTGGGATGGGAGAGCCTGGAGACAGTGGCCTGTTCGCACTGAGCTCAGGCATAGATTCTGGAGACGATGCTCTTTTGTCAACCATTTGCATGGCTGATTCAAGTGACATAGGTCTGTATTCAGGCACTGACTGAGGTGATAACGGTCTGTCTTCCTCATTCTGATCCTCTGATAGCTCAGATTCTGGAGACGATGACCTACACTCTACAAATAGAGACCTTAATAACGTCACACATTCTGGCAATGCCTTTCTAAATTCAGGTAAGGGGGAATCTGGTGAGAGTGGTCTAAACTCGTTGACTGATGTAGTTGATTCTGGTGATGATGCTCTTATTTCTGCCAACATGGCTGTTTCAGGTGACATGGGTCTGTATTCTGGCAAGGACTCTACTGAAAGGCATAGATCATCATCCTTTGCATCAGATACTGATACAACCACCCACTCATCACCAGACTCAAATGTTTCAAATGTATACTTTGCCTGTCTGTATGGGGCTGCTAGTGAAGAAGATACATGTTCAATCACTGGTGGAGAAGACTCTGAAACAGCTGTGTCAGATATGACTTGCGCACTTACAGTGCAAAGTAATTCATGGTCAGTCTTGGCTGTGTCTGTTGTAGTAAAGGGATGTATTACTTCTGAAGCTGGTTCTGTGGCTGGAGCAGCTGGACCAATTTTAGTTCTGGCTTTATCTTGTTCATCATCTGGAACACTCTCCACATACTCTATTGTGCTACCAACATATTCCATAAACCCTGTTTTGCTATTGAAAGTTTCTCCTACATATTGAGGGTCATGTACTTGAGAAACCAGCTTCCACAGCTCAGCATTGTAAACAAGGTTATATTCAGCCACCAGAATGGCTGATTCTTGAGGTGATGTTGGTGCCATTGTTGTGGATAAAATTGTGGTATCAATGGTTGCTTCAGTGACAGTTGGGATGCTTAATTCAGGTACTGATGGTTTGGGTGACAACAGTAATCCATCTACATCGAATTCAAGAGCCTCAGGTGATGCTGGCCTCTGTTCTGTATGCAAAGACTCTTCAGTTGCTGTTAAGTCATCCGGATCTGAAAATTCAGTGGGTGATGAATCTCTCACAGTCACAGAGTAATCCACAACAGTCTTTGTAAAATCGGGTATTGATAAGTGAGGGGACATTGGTCTGTATTCATTATCTGATCTCAGTAACGTCAATGCCAAAGGTGACATGGGTTTGTACTGTGGTATTGATTCAGCTGATAGTCTCCTCTCTTCAACCTCTGATAGCACTGATTCAGGAGAATCTGGTCTATCCTCAACACCAAAAGTCCCAGACGTCAAATGCTCAGTCAAAATGTACTCAATATCTGATGCAATTGATTGAGGGGAGGTGGCTCTAGACCCAACATTTGGATAAAATGATTCGGGTATTACTGGTATGGAATCAGGTATGGGTGAATCTGGTGACAGTGCCCTGTATTCATCTCCCGATGCTACTGAACCAGGTGAAGAGGGTCTGTCTTCATAGAATAGTGATGCTAGACATATAGGACCATATTCTATATCTGAACATATTGATTCAGGGGATGCTGATCTATGTCCAACAATAGATGGAGCTAGTTCAAACACTGCTTGTATAAAATCAGGTACAGGGGAATCAGGTGAAAGTCTTCTATATTTACTGACTGAAGCTACTGAATCAGGAGATGAAGATCTGTCTTCAAAAAAAGGTAATTCCATTTCCATTTTTAAATCTGATGACTCAGGTGAAGAGGACCTATATTTCATGTGTGAGATGATGGACTCTTGTAGTGCCTGGCTAAACTGAGGAATGGGAGAGTCTGGTGACAGAGCACTATATTCATCTCCAGATGCTATTGAATCAGGTGAGGAGGATCTTCTTTTGACTGAAAACAATGACGTGTCTAAAACCTCCATTTCAAAGTCTGACATTACAGATATAGGTGATGATGTTCTCCTCCCTGCCACAAATACAGCAGATTCTATATAGTGTGTGTACTGTGGTAAAGGAGAGTCTGGTGACAGAGCTCTAAATTCATCTCTTGATGCAGTTGAATCAGGGGATGCTGGTCTGTCTTCGAAAAGCCACGGAATACACAAATCAGTCTCCAAATCATTATCTGAACATATTGATTCAGGTGATGTTGATCTATATTTTAATCCTAACATAGTAGGCTCAGTCTGTGAGTACTGAGGGAGTGGAGAGTCTGGAGACTCACCAACTACAGAAACAGATTCTTGTAATTCTGGCCTAAAATCAGGTACTGGTGAATCAGGAGAGAGGGGCCTATGCTTGCTTACTGATCTGATCGATTCAGGAGATGATGGCCTCAATTCAACAGCATAAAATGAAAGGTCAGATAACTCAGGTTCAGCATCTGACACAGTTTCAGGAGATGATGCTCCGTGATTTGCTGCTGGACGTTCAGGAAGTGAGGCAGAATATTGGGGAATGGGTGAATCGGGAGACAAAGCTCTATACTGGTTCAGCGATTTCACTGACTCTTGGGAATTGGATCTCAGAACAGTCAGTGACTTCAGGGCCTCAGGTGAGAGAGGTCTACTTATTTCTTTCTCATCTGAATTAATTTGAACATATTCTGTCCTTGTCCCAGCATATTCAAACACCCCTGTTTTACTTATAAAGGTTTCCCCTACATACTGCGGGTCACGGATTTGAGAGATCAGCTTCCAAAGCTCTACATCATACACAAGTCTATACTCTGGTACCTGGACTGTTTTAAATGTTGGAGCAGCCACCGATGGCCTTTCTCCAAGAATGGATACAACTGATTCAGGTGAGTCTGATCTCTGCTCAGTAAAGGCCTCTGAAGTTGAATACCTATATTCAATATCTGAAAGCACCGACTCTGGTGAAGAGGATCTACACCCAACTGCAGCTGTAACTTCGGGTAATGCTGCTCTGAATTCTGGTATGGGTGAGTCAGGTGACAGTGCCCTGTAGCAGTCTACAGATATGACTGAATCAGGTGACAAGGGTCTACTTTCATTGAAAAGCCATGGCATGCATGAGTCTGATTCCTCATCTGACAGTGGGGACTCTGGTGAAGATGGCCAATGAGAAGACTGAAATGCAATTTCAGCAAATGCGTCAGAAAACTGGGGAACAGGGGAATCTGGAGACAATGCTTTAAAATCTTGCAAAGAATTTGGAGAATCAGATCTGAATGCAAGCATTAATGTCAGTTCTTCAGATGATAGAGCTCTGTATTCTGTCTCAGAATCAGGTGACATTGGTCTGTCTTTGTCCAATATAGGTTCCCTGTCTGTTACTGTTAGTGTAGCTTGTGTGGCATCAGACAGTGCATCTCCAATGTCCACCCAATCCACGCTAGCATCTGATTCCACCTCTTTCACATCGGACTCATCCTGAACATACTCAATCCTAGTCCCAGTATACTCAAAAACACCCATTTTACTGCAGAATGTCTGCCCTACATAGTGAGGGTCATGGATTTGAGAAATAAGCTTCCAAAGATCAGCATCATATACAAGTCTATGGACTGGCACCCTGATTGCCTTTAGAGGCAAAGTCTGACCTCCAGCCAATGCTCTCTCTGTAGTCTCTGATACTTCTGATTCTGGTGAGTCAGGTCTTTGCTCTGAAATATTGGTCATTAAACTTGCATATTCAATATCTGAAACCGCTGACTCAGGTGATGATGATCTATGTCCAATGACTGTGATCGATTCAATAAGCCCTGTTCTGAATTCAGGTATTGGTGACTCAGCTCTGTATTCATCTCCAGAAGCTATTGAATCAGGTGATGATGGTCTCACTTCAGAAAATAATAATGACTGAGAAATAGTTCCATATTCTAGATTTGAACATATTGATCCAGGTGAAGGGGACCTTTCCAATCTGGTTGAAAGAGAGGATTCTGGTAAAGACTGTCTAAACTCAGGAATAGGTGAGTCAGGTGATAGTGCCCTGTATTCATTTGTAGATGCTACTGAATCAGGAGATGCTGGTCTATCCTCAAAAGCCATTGAAATGTATAAATCTGTCTCCAATTCTACATCTGACAATACTGACTCATCTGACAATGACCTGTGATAAAATTGAGAGGGTTCAGAGAAAGAGACAGAGTATTGTGGAATGGGGGAATCTGGAGACAAAGCCCTCTGCTCATCTAAGGATTTTACTGACTGTGGAGAATCTGGTCTCAGCGCACACATCAACTTTAGCGACTGCGGTGACATGGGTCTATATTCTGAATCAGAATCAGGTGACAGAGATCTTTGCAAAGGTTTACTCTCAGGCTCTGATTGCAGGCTGGCAGTGTCATTGTCATCTCTTACATCTGACTTTGCCTGGATATATTCTGCCTTTGTCCCAGCATATTCAAACCCTCCTGTTTTTCCTACATACTGTGGGTCATGGATTTGAGAGATCAGCTTCCAAACCTCTACATTATACATAAGTCTGTAAACTGGCACTTGGATTGCTGTTAAGGATAAAGGTGTATAATGCTCAGGATCTGAAACTGAAGACTCTACAGGTATTTGTTGATTTTTAGTGGCATTAATTGTTAATACTGATGACAAGGGATGCTTATCAGATACAGTTTCTGGTGACAGAGGTGATAAAATATCTTTTGAGTATACTACATTGGATGTGTTTGGCTCTTCATAAATTTTAGCTGTATAAGATTCAGGTGATTCTAGTTGAGATTTTGTAACATCTTGGGCAGGTTTACATTCTGTTTTGATTGATTTCTTAGATTTTTTCTTTGTAGCAGATTTTGTCTTTTCAGTTAATAGAGTGAGTGCTTCCTCTTTTGATCTTCCCATTTTAGACAATTCATGAGAAAATTTCCCTGGTACATGGTCTAATTCAGGTGTCACATTACATTCAGTGGCCAATACTTCTGATTCAACAGCTAGCTGTATATTATCTGGAGGATGCAGTATAGTAGATGCCAGATTCTGAGGTATAGGATAACTAGACTGTAATATGTTTGAATGATGAACTGGCTCATCTTCAGGAAAGACAGCATCACATTCAATTTCCTTTTCAGGCTGAGATACATTAGGTACAGCTGATTGTACCTTGGGAGGTTCAGTTTCACCAAGCTTCTTAGGATTTTTTTCCGCTGGTGTACAAGGTTGCTGGTTTGAGATTTTGGTTTCTTTTTTTGATTTTTCTTGCTTAACAATTAGAGCGTTTTTTGTTTCTACTGCAACAATCTTAGCTAGTATGGGTTCAGGTGCCATTTGTTTCTCAAGAGATGGGTTAATTACAGCCTTGGGTTCTGGTGGACTTTGCTCAATTGGTGAAGTTAATTCAAATAGTTGCTCTTCAGAAGGTAAACTCTCCACTTCAGTTTTGGTAGATTTACCAGACTTCCATTTCTTAGCAGATTTTGCCTTAGTGATTAATGGATTCTGTTTTGTAAATATTTCATCTTCTTTGTCTGCTTTTTGAGGAATATGTATGGCCAATTCTGATATAACACGGTTTGAATGTAGAGAACTTTCTACTATCTTACTCACAGGTTGCTCTGATAATTGTCCATCTTTGGGGGATGGAGACTTTTTGGCATGGTTAAGTGATGCATTGTCTTTTTCAAAGGCCAAAGCTTCTGGGGTTTCTGATCTCTCCTCAATGCTTTGGGAGTCCAGAGGCACTGGGATGTATTCAGTGTCTGAGGATAATGATTCAGTGGAGGATGATCTATAGCCTTTGTATACAATTACAGATCTACACAGCGTCTGTCCAAAATCTGGTATGGGGGAATCCGGTGACAATGCCCTACGATCACTTACAGAACCAGTAGATACAGGGGATAATGGCCTATTCTCAAAATGTGATAGCAATGGCATGGCTTCATACTCTGTGTCTGACAATATAGATTCTGGTGAAGATGACTGGTAATTTATTGTGAATGCATAATGTTCAGTTGGCCAATATTGTGGAATTGGAGATTCTGGGGACAGAGTACTACATTCATTTACTGATTCAGGAGATGATGCTCTAATGTCCGCCACTGACATTGCTGATTGGGGGGACATAGGTCTATATTCAAGCACTGACTCTGGTGAAAGACATCTTTCCTCAGGGTCATACAAAGATACAACAGCCCAGTCATCATCATTCTTGGATAGTGACTCCAGTGGTGTTGGTGGTCTGTCTTCTGTATCAGATACTAGTGATTCAGGTGATTCTGGTCTATGATCAGCAGCTATGGAATCACATACTATCTGTGCACATTGAGTGTCTGATGCTACTGATTCAGGGGATGATCTATGTCTAAAGACAGGTACAAAAGATTCGGACAATCTTGGTCTGAATTCAGGTATATGTGAGTCAGGGGACAGTGCTCTGCATCCATCTCCAGATGCTAATGAAACAGGTGATGACGGTCTATTTTCATAGAACAGTGATCCTTGCGATGTAGTACCACATTCTATATCTGAGCATATGGATTCAGGTGAGATGGATCTAATTGAAATAGTTGAGTCAGGCCAACCCTGACTGAATTCAGGTATAGGTGATTCAGGTGACAGTGCTTTATATTCATTTAGAGATGCTATTGAATCTGGTGATGAGGGCCTGTCTTCAAAAAGCATGGTTTCAAATTCAATATTTGATGACACTGACTCAGGTGATGATCTACATCTACTAACAGTGGTAGAAGACTCGGGTAAAGCTTGTCTAAACTCTGGTATGGGTGAGTCTGGTGGAAGTTGACAATGTGCAGTGACTGATGCTATGGATTCAGGAGATGATCTCATCCCATGTAAATCAGGTGACAGGGGCCTGTACTCAGAAGGAGATGTAAACAGCCATTGCATTGTTTCTGAAATGACAGAATCAGGTGATGATGCCCTGTCTTCTGTGTCAAACATTAGTGACTGAGGCGAAATGGATCTCTCACCACTATAGTCACTGACTGGTGATATTGGTCTTCCAAATGGTTTCTTGTTTGAAACCATTGGTGTCAATGGCCTTTCTTCTGCTTCTGATGCTAGCAGCCTAGATGCGCTTCCTGGTGCATTCAATAATGCTTGCCCTTGGGCAAAAGCCCGAGCATTGCCACCTTCCATGCAAACAACAGAGGGTGGTAGGGGAGACAAGGGCCTAAACTGAGGTATGGGAGAATCAGGTGCAAGAAGACTCAGTTCATTTAATGATGACACTGAGTCAGGTGATGAGGCCCTACTCTCTGTCAGTATTATTGATGTATCAGGAGTGGATGGACGATTCACAGGTATAGGTGAGTCAGATGACAGGAACCAACATTTGTCAACTGGTGCCACAGATGTAGGTGAAGATGATCTATCATGACCTGACCTTTGAAGTTCAAGAATGTTTTCAGATGTTGATTCATTTGAACAGGATCTATTCCCAGATGCTTCAACATCTGGTGTCAGGGGCTTACAGGCCCTTTCCCTGTGTACTGATGGTGTTGATTCCTGTGATACTGTAATATAACTTGTATGCTCTACAGAGACCACATCCTCATTTTGAGGTTCATGCTGTTTTAGTGGTAGTGTCATCCTAAAACTGTACTCAGCTCCTGGTATGAGAGATTTAACTAATTTAGGGTCAGCTACTGAAGCAGCATCTACCTGCTCAACAGTTGAGTCATGTGACACCTGAATGAAGGCAGTTGAGGTCATAGAGTCTGTTTTTTGAGTGCCAGTACCATGGGTTTGATTACTGACATACATGGGCTGATCAGCTAAAATAAAAGCCTGCTCAACATCTACCTCATGCTCAGTGGTTTTGAAAACATCTTCATTAACCTGTGCAGGTCTAACAGCTCCCTCAGCCACATCTATCCCCAATCCAGCTTGAATTGCCTCTTCAGTGGATGCAACCAAAGGCTTCAGAAGCTTATTCTCAGCATCTAAATCCATCAGATCAACATATCCATACAGGACTTTGTAGAGTCGTTGTGATACTTCATCCATGTGCTCTTGTGAACAGACCTGTCTTGTGGTCACCTGTTGGGCCTGCATAGATTCTATCACAACTGAAATAGTGGGCTCAGGAGTTGGTTGAGTAGGCTGAGAAATTATTTCACTCCTTGGTTCTTGTGTAAAACTGATCTTTTCAGAGACCCGCTCTGTCACAGGAGGGGTAATGGTAACTGAAGCAGCGGAGAAATATGAATAATCCTCATCTCTTTCCTTAAGATCCACTGACAGTTCCCTGAAATCTGGTTCAGCTTGCTCACACTCTGTCAAGCTATCTCCAAAATCAGTCATAGACAAAGGTCGACTCTCGCATACACCTGTTCGGGAGCTATTGGATGATTCTCGCCAAGGCACAGGTGACAACCATTGATTATCGAATTCTGGATGGGTGGTCTGTAGACACTCCAAGCTCCACTCTTCTGCCCCCTCTGCCCCCTCAGCCCCCTCATCATATGATGGCACAACAGTGGAGTAAGAAGGTGGGCTCATCTGGCAATGTAATTCTGGTCCCCCTTTGTACACAGGGTCTATCACATGAGACCGGAGCTTGTAGGGGGAGGTGCGGTACAATGTGAAGAAAGGACTTACTTGTTTCAAAGAGCCACTGTGTACTGAGTCTGTTCCCTTGTCATATCCTCTTAATGATAAGCTGAGAAAAAAAAGCAGAGCATGCATGTCAAAATCCAGTCATCTGATGGCTGTCATGACTATTTTCCAGACAAGATCGATTAAAATGTGTATTGTTATTATTATTGAATATCTTCATAACCTTGAAAATTGCAAAATATGACATAGAGACATATGTAAAATTGTATTTATAATAATCCTGGATAACTAACTTACTGTGTTGTTTCCATCTCTTTTTGCAGTTTCTCTTTCTGGGCATGTCTCAATAAGGTTGTTGCTGATGAGTCTGTTTCTGACCGCCCCGTCGTCTCGTGGAGCGATGACAAACTGGAAGACAGGTCCTCTGCTGACACCATGGGTACCTCTTGTCCTGAGCCTGGACTCCTATCTGTGGCCTCTGTACGCCTCCCTGGCCTGGGGCTGTCAATATCCTCATGAAGGGCAGAGAAACCTGAGAAGGCATAGAAACAGTAATAATACATGTCACTTCGAAGACTTGGGAATTCGTAGGATGTTTTATATAGAAAACAGCCAAATGATCTGTCTTTTTTTGCTGGTGTACCTTCACTATGATCCAGGGCTATAGTCCGCTCTATCTCTGCATAGGTGTGCGATGATGTCTCCTCCTGAGTGGACTTCATTATCTTGGTTTCAATGAGGTGAACAATGTCCATTCGGTTGATCTTGGTCAGTCTTTTGATCAGTGTGGTTTCTGTGGAAATAGAAAACAGACTGAAAGCTCCACTTCGAATATGAATATGATCTTGTACACTGTATTCATTTAAAAAGTAATAATTTTGAGCGATGTGTATTATCCTAATCACCAACCTGTGACATGTTTTCCCTCCCTTTCTGCCCAGAGTTTCAGCAGGGCATGGCTTTGGTCCTGGAGTGAGTTTGGGTTTTCAATCCTTATCAGGTTGATCCTCTCCTCACTGAAGTCCAATTCTCGTGCGAGCTCTGTGGAGAAAAAATAAATTTAATAATGACTTTTTTGAAGATTTGAAGATTCCTAAATAAAAAAAAGAGTGAAAACATGTGGTGGCTTAAGGAATCATTATGAACATAAGCTCCCAATGAATATGGATATACATATGAGGGAACAGCATCTCACAGATTTGACAGATGTGCACATCTTGACGTCTGTCCTACTACAAATAGGCACTGATTTCTTCATACAAAAAGTTGAAAAGTTGGACACATTACAGTACTTGTGTCTTGGAACAGATGTTTTACAGTGTCATTATACTGTATGTGCACATCAACACTGTCATTTTGCTGACTCAACCCAGCTAAATTATGCTTTTCAATGATCTGCTGGAGAGGGTGTGTGATTGCAAAGATGCTGAGAAGAGTAAGTGTGTTACCCCTAAGAGAAATAAATTTGTTGGCCCTAATGGAAATTTGAAATTTATTTATCAAGAGCCTGGCATACAGTTTGGTAAAAATGTATATTTAACAAAAAAAATTACATTTATGAGGTTGACCGCAAAACCTACATCCATTGTGAACTTGACCACTTGACCACCGCTACTGAGGTGTGACTCACCTGTCCAGCTGAAGCCCAGGTGGTCGGCTATGATGGCCAACCGTTGCTCTTTTCTCTCTGCTTCATCCTGTGGATCTACTGCAAATACCACCAGATAGCCATGAGTGGTCAGAGCCAGAAAATACCATCAAGCACATCAGAGAAAAATCTTCACTGGCTTTCTTATTTTGTCTAGTACTGACACTTTGAAATATCAGTATAAGTCGGTGCACTTGTACTTTTTAAATTATACTTACTCATCTATTGAGAAGTAGGAATGAAGTGTTTTTTTCATAAAATCAAATGAAAAAAGCTAACAAACCGATAATATAGCTGTAAAGAATGGTCATGACAGACCAACTGAATATGGTGACACTAAGGTTAAGGTATGTTCACTTCAATTATTTAAAATTTCTTTGACATTGAATGTGATACTTCCAATCATTTAATATTATTTGGCTTTGGAGCTTTGAAGATTTCAGTCCCTAAATTGCTTCCCTGAGTCCAATAAAGCCTTTAAGTCAATCTTGAGATTTTCAGAACACATAGAAGGAAAGAGAGAAGCAATCACAAACACAAAAACGGTTCAAGCGACACAACCACAAGGACTCTAACTACAAAGGGCCTTAACTACAAGAGACAGAGAGGCAGCACCTTAATGGCTACAGTGTACTAATGAGGCACACGAGATAGAGAATAGGCCCCGTGAGGTGGGGGGATACCTTGACTTCGGACTTTATCATCTGGGATTCGCTGCATCTGCGTCTCAACAGGGTCATCCCACAGTGGTCTTATGGGAAAGACGTCTCCTGGGGGAGGGAACTGCATTTCAGGGAAAGTTTCTTTTTCTATGATTGATGGATCAATGAGACTGCTCTCATCATCTGAGTTGGCAGCTGTGGCCTCTTGCTCTTTGTCTTTCTCTGCCTGTGCCAATCTCTCCACGAGTTTTGCTGCTTCATCACTTATCTCTTCAAAGAATTCAATGGATTGTTTCCGTGTCTTGCTTTTCTCTTGAGTGGGTGTTGATGTGTGAGATGGCTGACCAGCTTTGCCTCTGACTGGAAGTCTGGACTGGAAGCCTTTAGACTTTGCTGACTCAACACTCAAGGGACGACCCCGTTCCTTTTTAGCGGATGGCCGGGTCGACTCCCCCTCACAAAAGCTCTTGGCTTTGGAAGACGGTGTCTTGGTTTTGGTATCCACAGAGGGACCTGCGTCTGTCTCAGATTTTCTCCTTGTGTCCTTTTTTACAGGGACCTTAAGCTTTTTTTCTTGGTTAGATTCAGTGCGTTTGACTGTAGAATTAGACTTGAGAGTGTTAGCCTTGATGGGAATTCTAGATTTGGACTCAGCAGTGATGGCTGCCTCTTTTTTAAGAGTGGCTGAAGAGGGTGTTGCATGGGATGAAGGGGTTGTGGATTTATCACAAACTTGAGGGACAACCTTAGCTTGGGTTTTGGCTGGGGTCTTTTTTAGACTAGTGGAAGCAATTTGTTTGGACTTTCCTGTTGTTTTGGGGGCTTCTATTACTGACTGTGGTTCTTCTGGAGAGGAATCAGAGGACTCTTGGTCCTGCTCAGAGTACACAGATCTAGTGACTGTAGTTTCTGCTGTCTGTACATTTGTTATCATTGGATCAGGGGAGCTAATGTCTAAATCTAAGGGGCTTTCATCTAACGTTATATCTGTTTTGGCCTCTACAGCTTCAGGGGATGTTTGGTCTTTCTTTGTGGGTTTCGCTGAGGCTGAAATGCCCATTCTAGGAATTTTTGATTTGGAGGCATCAGATTTTGAAGCTGTCTGATCACCTTCAACAGGGAATTGATGCTGAGAATCAGTGGTTTCTAATGATTTCTCATCTTCCTCAGTCTTAACCTCTAATGTTAGATTGAGGCCAACCTCTGTTTCAGCTGCTGCTCTCCTACCTTCTTGCCTAGCCTCTTCAGAGAGAGGCACCTCTAAAGGCTGTTCACCTATCTGGAAAAAGGCAAAGCCACCCCCCTCTTCTTCATAGCTCCTCTTAGTCATGTCAATAGCACCACTACGGGTCATCTCAAAGAGCTTCCCCTCCTGAAATAGGAAGGGGTTGGGCTCACTGGTAGGAGTGCTCTCCTCTGTAGGAGTTCTACCAGGCGTTGTGTCTGGGGTTGCCTGCTGAGACTGACGGTCCACCATCAGGTTCAGTATCTTCTGTTCCTCCTCTTTGACGCGAGCTGCAAAAGCAGCATCATCCTCCCGCATGGAAGTCCAGGGGTCGGCCTCTGCTCTTGCAGTGACACCCTTTGACTCAGTTCTGGGAGGTTCCACCGCCTCATCCTCCTCCTCTGTGTCGTCATAGATACAGACCTCTGGTTTGAACATCTCCTTTGTTTGTCCAATGACAAGAGGAGCAGCAAGTCCAGTCTCTGGTGCTCCTGTATGCCCCTTCTGATCTCCTTTCACTTCATCTGTTACATTGCTACCTGGTTTTACTGCACCCAGCTGTAGACTACCCACATCTAACTCTTGACCTTTCCCATCTCCTTTGTTTTCCCTTGATTTCCTCAAGCTCTCCTCCTTCTGCTCATCTGTTATATTTTCAGAGCTTGATGTGACAGCAGCAGTTTTGGAAACATTGCCTTTGTTAGCCGTTACAGATGGCAGGACATTCTGTGCCTGTTCGGTTTTCACTTTGGATTTTGAATAATGCTGATCTGAGACAGTGTGAGGTCCCTCTGAAGTGACACTGGCTGTTGTAGTTGTGCTCTTGACCTCTTTGCTGTGGAATCCTTCATGCAAACCTGCTGGAAAAGGAGAGGGAGGTTGTACTTTAATATGGGGATCAACAAAAAGAGCTAACTCTGAACCTTCTCTGGGCCTAGTGAGCCCACTTTCACCCTGCAAAGGCTTCTCACTTGTGGGCTCTAATGTTTTATAGCTGTCATCCCCTATCTCAGGATCAGCTGAGGTACTCAAATCTTTCCTTGAGTTCTTTTTGCTCCTTGCTTCTTGTTCCATTTCATCAAATGTTTTTATTTTGGCTGCCATCTTAAACATCTCCTCCTCTGGAGTGAATTTTCTCTGAGCTTCACAGCTCTCTGATGTGTCCTCTTCTTCTGGGTCCTCAGGGATGACAGCCGGTTTAGATTGAACGGAGAGGAACATATAATCAGGGGGCTTGGGGTTTACCTCATAACTTACCTCTTCAGAACTAGGGGTATCAGGGGAAAGGGGACTCTTACCAGAACTTGTCATCTGAGATGTCTGCTCACAACTGTCATCATCGGCACTAGCATCATGGTCTCGGAGCAGCCTACTACGCAAAGCATCTTGGGGGTATTCTGGAGTTTTGGAGGGCTCTGGGTGGCTAGAGGATTTAGTGGGCTGACCTAGTGTTGGTGGGAAGGTTGGTTGGCTTTTTTGCTCTACAGGGCTGCTCTCTAAGGAGTCAAGGCAGGGTGAGTCCTTGGTGGGGCTGGGTTCAATAGAGTCTGGGGACTTATGGGAGGAGTTTTCTTCCATAACAGGGCTACCCTCGAGAGAGTCTCTGTGGCTTATTGTCAAAGAGTCATCAGCTAATGGGCTGAGGGCATCTGAGTCTTGGTGTCTTAAAGGCAGCTCTAAGCTTCCGTGACGGTGTGAAGAGGATCTAGAGCCTGGAGAACCCGCTAAAGATAACGCTAGCTGACCATCAGGGCTCTCCTCATCACTAAGAAAAGTTTCTAAGGTCTCTGAGATTCTCTTTGTAAGCTTTTGAGGTTTAGATGGCTTAGACTCATTCCTCCTAACAGATATGGACTCACTTGTGGTGTGGTCATCTGCAGTCTTGCTGGAAGAGACAGGTAGGGTCAATTCTGTAGACAGCTGGTCAACGATGGTCCCCACACCAGAGTCTCCAGACTTCTCCTTGTCTTTCTTTTCTTCTTCGACTGATGTGGCAGTGGCTGGTGATGTTTTAGACATCTGGTGTCCATTTTTGGGAGAGAGAGACAGACTTTCAGGGCTTGTGCCTGGCGTGGCTAAGCCCTCATGTTTGTAACTGTCGTCAGAGCTCAGGTGAGGAGTTCCATCTCCAGAACTGGCACTTAGTGAGTCTGCCACACCCTCATGCTTTAAGCTATCAGAGCTATCATCAATGCTACCATTTCCAAAGTCTACAGTTTCAGTTAGCTCTGAATGGGTGGCAGCAATGGACTTTGTTTCTTTCTTTCTGTTTTGTTGAGTGGCCTCTCTCTTGTGAGGTTTGGAGTCCAAAGATACTTCTCGTTCTTGAGAGACACATGATGTTATTGCTTTGGTCATGGATTTTGACTGGATGGTTTGGGATTTTGTAGTTTTCTCTGATGCTGCCGCAGTGGATGATTTGAGTTCAAAAAGCCCAGACTTTCTCTTTGAGGGGTCCTGCCCCGTTTGGAAGGCCTGCATCAGCTCTTTTACTGACATGGTCTCCTCAAGTTTCTCAGATTCAGCCTTGGGGGACTTAGGGGGGCCCTGTTTTGATTTAGTGCTTTCTTTGGCTTTTGCAGAAGGTTTGCTCATAACAGGCAATTGTGAAGGTTTGCTTTCAGTGAACTTTTTGCTCTTTTGTTCTGCCTCCACTTTCTGCTGTAAGGCTTTGACTTTGTCTTTTATTGACCCAATAGGAGTTTCTTCAACCACTGGGGATACAGGTGACACTGGGCCAGGGGCTGTAGGCACACTTAGGAGGGAACCTGCCTCTGTAGATTCCTCTGCCTGCCCCTGTTCCTTCCCCTTCCGCCTGACTGGCTTTTTGACATCACCAACAGTGGTTTTGTCTTGCAATTTGGTTGGTGTAGTTGGTTTTGCACTTTTGCGTAGAACAACATCAGTGAATTTTTCTTGGACCACTGGACCTTTTTTAGCTTTTGCTTTAGAGCCCACTGGTGCATCCAGGAGGTATTCTTTGAGGTCACCACTGTCCTTTATAGCTTTGGGTCTGGGAGCACCTTTATTAGCTCTGCTTTCACGTAAAACAGGTTCTTGGGTTTCTAAGGCTGCCATCTTTTTGGCCTCCTCTATCTCACTGTCTGAGAGGAGGACCCACTCCTCGGCCATTCTAGCTTCTTTTGCTGCCTCCTCTGCCACCTCACCCTCATAAGTTCCACTCCTCAATATCTCACTGACTTTTTCTAGGTCCTCTTTGACTTTCTCTAAGTCCTTCTCCATTATTTCTAATGGCTCTCCAGACACCTCCTCAGCCCCTTTCTCTAGACCACCCCCTCCTAAGGAAGTGGATTTCTCTGTTGAGTCTGCAGTCAAGATGGCAGTCATTTTGATCAAGTCTTGTTTCATCTCTGACACGTCGGATAGAAGGTCTGGTTCTCGAATCAACTCTGATTTCAGGACTGATGTCTCCGTCTCTTCATCTTCCATATGGAAGAAGAACAAGTAAGGAGTAAAGAAAATCAAAAATTGAAATGAAAGGAGACAGACATTGGAGAATGTGGTCAGGACAGGACTGGAGCACACTGTCAGGGATCATAGGGCAACAGGCTCACAATGGATACTACATCAGGGTATCATAGAAATTAGATCTCTACTCTCAGATGTCTCTGGGGCACATACTGTGGCAAGGCAAACGCCAACTAAACAATAACAATGGGAAAGGATATGAGCAGGAAATAACTTGCTTATACACCGACTCAGCACACCCATACTCACAAGACAAAAAGCATGAACAAAACTAAAAAACAGAAAGAAAGAAATTCTACCAGACAAACTATGAGCAAAACTAGATATCAACAAACCAACAAGGACAAGGAAAAAAGGGACAAACAAAGGAATAGCAACATCAAGACATCTCAAGATTGCTCAGATGTATGACTCATCTCTAAGGAGTGAAAGGGAAAAAATGCTTTGAAAACGACTGAGAATGCTAGTTGCCTCTTTCAAAGAAAGCCAGTGATAACAACTTATACACCATATGATGATTTGCTGTGCTTTCTCATATGAAGCAAAGCAGACCATTTACTTTCAAAGCTTGTCTCTATACTACAAGGATCTAAATCAAGAGCACTAGTAAAAGACAACTCAAGGAAATTAAAGCTGTGAAACATACAGTATATCTGCTAGGGAGGGACAGTCTTTTTATGCCCTTTACCCTGAATAAACATTCTAAATATAACCAAAGAGAAAACTGAAATCATAACACAGGTAGTACAACGTACCAAACCATAACCAAATGGTGTTGTGTGGGGTAATCCCAAAATCAAAGCACTCAAACACAAGAGCAAAGGGAACTCTCAAAAACTTCATACAGACATACAAACACACGCATACACATTTATGTAAGGCAAGTTATTTCCATGCAAAGCAAAGGGAAGTGTTGACAGAAAGCCCCTGGTGAAGAGTGAGTGGAAAGTTTAGTGTATTACGAAAAGCTACAAATGGATGATGGTACTCATGATCAAGAGTTGCTTGTTAATATAGTCACATTCAGTAGTGTGGTGGCTGCTACTAATGTATGCATTTAAGCATTAAGCATACATTAATTGTTCTTGTACACTGACACAACACATACATGTAATTTTAATCTGTATAATACGTCCATGTATTTATGTGTGTATGTTTCACATAGACCAAGTAGTCTTACTTTGACTGTGGGTTTAATTTTATTCTGTGATATATTTGGCCAATTGCTATTTGTTTTCCAGGAGGCTAGGGGTAACTAACACATCACTACATAAGGCAAGGAGGGTAGGAAGGAAAGGATCCAGACTGGATAAGGTGGTGGACTTTTACTTTGCCATTACAGTAGAGTTCTACAGCAGGAGGAGGACTAATTCATTGTCACATAAACATCACCACAGTATGAATGAGGGTTTTTTTGTGCATACGTGGATGGCACTGTTTAACTCTTTCTCCTTATGTCCAATCTCAAGATGTGAATGAGTTACAGGGCAGAGGGGAAAGGGTTAAAATGAAGACATTGAGATGTGACATGATAAAAAGGAAAGTAAAAGCTGATGACATTAAGCCTTATGAGGAAACATAACATTGACTTGGGAAGGTGGAGATTGTGCTGTTGTGTTTTTGTGACAAGACAAAAATCAGGAACTTAAAGGGCTTTGAAAAGATGCATGTGGTCTACAGCTTAGCTAATGAGGGTGAAGCTGGGTGTTTTAGGGTGTCAGTCTGGTTATTCGTCTGCACACTCTCTAAAGCATTAGACTAGCAAGTCACACAATAACACATTATTATTTATATTATGGCGGAGACATTCAATATCACTGATAATGTCATATTAGCTTGATTAATAAATAAGTTGAGATACAAATTAGAATATTAAAAAATAATAAATATCTTACATTTCTCTAGCGTTCTGCTGGTCTGCAAAGACAATAAGAAAATGCACTCACAGTTATTCAGGTTTCATTCATTGTGCGTGCCAAACACACTTTACTTACTGCCGCTACTTTAGGAAAAAGAACAGTAGGGACACCAGCTACAATGAATTCTGCAACTGACAATTCACTTTCTTGTATATTACAATACACTATATACATCTACAAGAAAACACACACTACTTGTCAAAATCTGCTTAATTCAGGCCTAATGTGAAGACTAACAGTAGACATCAGCAGAGCTAGTTAATTGGAGACGGAGGGGAAGCAGAGGCTGCTGTTACCTCTTCCTCTTGCTCTTGGTCTGAATCGGACTCCTTTGGGGAGCAAGAAGCAGCAAGAAGCAGAAAGATGTACAGATCGAGACAACAGACAGACAGCAAGAATGAAGGGAGACAAAAGAGAGGGGGCAAAGCATGGTTATCATAGCAATGAAGAGGGCCATGTCAGTGTAATTTCAGAGAGGGTCAGAGTAACCTTTAAAGCTGCGCTAGGCAAGATGTTTGATTTTTTTTTTGACATTTTTATGTAAAAATTCAACTGTGTGAAGTGGGACTGAAGAGGCTCCCATCGAACCCCAAATTGAGATACCGTAGATTTGCCATATTTGCCCAAATTAAATTCTAGTGTCGGGTATGGGCACCTAAACAGCAGCGAGCACTCTGTCCAGAGCTGGACTCACCTCTCTCGTCCTTTTTGGTATCCTTTGGTATAAAACAATCACAGACCAGCGGATTACCTCGCGCTGCTATTTTGGGCCGCCATAGTGCAGCTTTAAAGATGATTTTACATGTAGAAAGGAAATTTTCAGCAGCAAACATACAACAGTAATGTTAGCTGGTTATAGTATTAGAACAATTCACTACTGTCAAACAGTAATGTAAACATTAATGTAAGGAAAATAATTTATAGTTAGGAATACTTGAGAAGAAAATAATTGAGTTCATGTTTTGGCAATTGTTGTGCAGTAATTGATTAGGTAAATAACAGAACTAACACAACAGAACTAACTTTATCTATTTAACTGCTTTTAATGTTAAGTTAAAGCTGTCAACAGCCAGTCTTACAGGAACTGAGCATGCTTTATTGTAGAGCGCTACAACAGTGCAGCGTCCTTACCTTCGAGTATGATGGGAGAGTGATGTTGAGGTTGCATATGGCATTTGGGGTCAGTGACCTGTAGTTCCTTGGTTCTTTCATAAAGGACAGACGACCACACGGCTCCTGAGTGTTGTCTCGGATCTACAACAGCCAAGCAGCTCAGCATTTAATCAGGAAACCAAGCAACGTTCAAAAGAAATCAAAACGTCAGTCAATAGTTAGTTAGGACAAAGTCTAATCAATGTGTTATATGCAATGAGGGTAATGCAATATGATGAATTTTATTTGATATTTACTGCAGTGAAATAAAAAACTTGAGCTTTATTTGTGTGTGAAATAAGCAAACAAGGAATGCTCCTCACTTTGATGAAGAGTGCTAGTCTGTTCTCCTTAAAGGCAAAGAAGCTCAAGAGATGGTGCTGGCCACTCTTGGTGAGGGGGACAAGGTTGCCAAAGCAGTCTGCATAGATAGGTTTGCCTTCCAGGACCTAAGAAGAATAAAAGGCAGGTATTTACAGGGGCCAAAGATGAGTACACAACCAATACAAACACTCCTCCCCTTTTTGTTGCAACCCTTCCATTCTTCACCTCCATCTATAGAAGGCTTTCAGGTACCTATTGGGAAGTGATCATTTCATCACTGATACATCTGATTGATTTTGTGTTTAGATAACGTAAGCTTGTTAGGCTACCCTACACCCCCCTGTCCACCACACCCCCTCTTTCCTTCTGTCCTTTATAGCTTCCTTCTCTCCTTGCCTGCTTACCTCTACATCTCGGCTGCGGGCCACCTCGGTGAAGTTCTCCTGCTGCTCCAGGGTTTTGTCAATCTTGTCATCGGTCATGCAGAAGCAGCGCAGGCGGGCCTCGATAGGGTCGTGGGTCTTGGCAAAGATGACAAACTTGGCCATGTAGGGGACACAGATGATCTCCCGGTACACCTGAGTGGAGAAGGTGACAGACTCCTGGACCTGCCGACAGTCTATCAGCCAGAACCTAGAAAGCAGAGGGGGATTGGAGCAGAATGGTGAGTGTTAGTGAGTCTGAAACTACATTTCAATCACTTTTAATTAGCAAAAGATAGTTGCAACAATTAGCGGGGTGGCAGGACAGTGGTGGAAAGACAATTTCCCCTTGAGGGGGGGTTAATAAAGTACACTCAGTGTATTAAATATTAAAAACATCTTCCTGCTGTTGAGTTGCACCCCATTCTGCACAATACATGTCCATGATTGTCCATGACCTTCACCTCCATTTCGCTTCACGACTGAAGTGGGTTTAACAGGTAAACTCAATCACATCTTTCAGCTGGTCAGCCTATTTCATTGAAAGAGCAGGTCACCCTAATGTTTTGTCCACTCAGAACGCAAACAAGTTTGAAAACCAAAGCAATACTGTAAAAAAAAACAATATTATAGTTCTTTGTTCACTGTGCAAAACTGAAATAGCATACCACAGCAGTAACTGCCATGCCACTTGAAAAGAGAAAATCCCAAGGCCATTCAACCTGATGTGGTTGACAGTGTATTCATGCTTGGCTAGACATACTTTTAAAGTAACCTTGAAGTGGAAAAATGCAAGATCCTGTTATTTTTTTAAATTTGTCTCCATCTTTGGATTGCTGTGGTGTTTCTTCACTGCTCTTCCCAGAGATCACCTGTCAATCAAACAGTGTGTCCAGTACTGTGACGTCTTTCTCCTTGGATTTTCCGCTGATGAAGTTTGAGTTTCTGTAGGTAGCACTCTTTTCTTTGTCTGTTCAGCCATGGAGGCTATCACTGCTCATGATAAGTACCTAGTTTTTCTATTTATTCCAAATAAATCTTGCTGCTGCTGGAATCATAAAACGCATCACTTTCCTGTGTGCTGAACAATTGTTCCCGGGAAAGACCGACCCGACATTAAGTGTTTAGCAAATGTAAAAGCTTTCATGAACTGGGTAGAGAGAGAGTAGCAGAATGGACATGTATTTATTTGAAAATGTTGCGGATTATTACTTTAACAGATTTATTTTTGTATTACCTGGCAGAAACATTGGTGGTGAAGGAGACACAGTCGTTGATGAATGTTAATGGCGTGGTTCCTGTTATATCCTCCCATTGGGCAGGTGTTGTTCCACCTGCAAATGGACACAAACACAAATCAGATTCAGACATTCAAGTGTGTGTGTGTGTGTGTGTGTGTGTTTGCCCTCACTGACCGGTGATACTACAGAGCAGCCGTAAGGTTGGGGTGTCCCCTCCGAAGCCGTTGACCACCGGGTCGGAGTTGCTCTTGGGGACGGGGATGGTCATGGTGATGGGCTTATGGAACTTCCTCCTGCGGGGCTCCAGGGTGACAATGGGGCTGAAGGTGGCCTTGTTCCCCAGGATCTTCCTCACCACATCCACACTCATGGGCTGGGCCTGGACGAATACAGAGAGTTGCCAGCAAATGTATTGTTACAGTAGTTAGAAATATTACATTGTCATACATACAAGAGACACAATAAAACAACATACAGTAGTTATTGCCTTTTTAGCTAGAGTCATGCACTGGAGATGGTTGCCTGACGGAAATGCATTTTGCACACTGCATCTAATGTCAATACATTCAATATAATACTTATAATAAAACATGTTACATATTGAATCCAACTGCAAAGATAATGCTTTTATCATTTACCTGTAGGCCGACCCTGATCCTCTTGGTGAGCGCCCCCTCAGGGAAAACTGCCTGGACTTGGGGCACGACAGTGCTGCTCAGGATGCCTCCCTCTGGACCAATCAGATTACTGTCCTGCTTGATGCGAGACACCACCGCAAAGTATTGTGGGAAATCCCTGGTGATGATGCGGCAGATGCGCTTCCTCTCCAGTTCCTCCGGTGTGTCCAGCTCTGGAGGAGGGAAGAAGAGAAGAGAGGGATAACTGTTAGGGATATTGTAGCCTCTGGAAACTTGCATATATGATATCAAAGATGAGCATCATATGAAGCATCCACCAAAAGGTGAATACAAAAAAAATGGTGGTGATGATGTCAGAGGCTCACCCTCGTCCATGCCATTGAGTATCTGGTTGAGCTCCTCCTGGGTGTGTTCACAGTGATGCTCCTTCCAGCTCTCTCCGGTCTCGCTCCTCAGGATGACCAGCTCCCTCTCCTTCCCCCGCAGGGCGGCAAAGTGAGGGATCTCCACAATCACCGGACTGGAGGGGCAGAGGACGGGCAGCGTGAGCGAGCGTGTATGTGATGGATGTGTATGTGTGCGTATACCTGGTGCTTGCATTCATCAGACTTGACACTAACCTGACGTGCACGATCACAAAAATCTAGCTATAACACATGTCTATGGGAAGCATGCTACACTGAGCACCATTCACCAAGGGACAAACACAGCAATTAAAGGATAACTCCTGTTATTTTCATGTGCTGTTCAGTTGGTTCTTTGACATGAGCGTATGAGATATGTTTCAGTTTTTTTAGCAAAGCCATCAATATTTATCATAAAATATATTATCATTGATTTAAAGCGGCACGAGGCTACCTCCCACTTTGACGGCGCCAAGTGGCAGCGAGAGATAACTGCTTGAGCTTTTGAAAGTTTGAAGTACTTCATTACCCAGAAATCATGACATCAGTAAACTGCATACTCCTCAGACCTAGTTTTTTCTTCTTTCTGGTAGGTTAGGGTTGGAGATGGTGAAAAAATCCAGCTTTTTCTGGACAAATAAGGTGAATCTGTGGTGTCTCAACAAGTTTAGACTGAGAACATGGGTGTACTTTTACTTTAAAATCTTGCCTTGTGTAACTTTAAAGGGAGCTAACCGAGAATTACATAACATGTGACGGTTGTCCCTATGACTCCCAGTTATTTTGCATTAGTGGTGGTTTGTGCAGCAATTACAAAAGAACCAAACCATGCATTCCAGTTTCGCCTGGTTCATAGACTGCTCTTGGGCCAAAGAACCATTTTAACCTCACATGAAAATGATAGAAATGATCCTTTCACAGGACACCATTAGGCAAACTGGAAGAAACAAAACATAAAAAAGCCAAACACAGGAAAGGAAAAGGCTAGGCGGAAAAAGGCTTAAAGAAAAGAAATAGCGATGTAATGTAACGGCAAGGTGATGTCTAGA